>RJWT010006531.1:0-28988 GCA_004365215.1 Cuniculus paca | reverse complement strand
CTCCTCTATTTTTTTATCTGTGTCTTCTTTAGAGATGCTTAGTATTTCTTTTATTATGGTTTTCATTTCTTGTTTTACCTGGGATAGAATTTCTGTTCTAATTTCTCTTATAGCTTCCTGAAGTTGTTTCTTCACTTCAATTGAGAGCACTTCAGACATTTCAGGTGTGCAATTCTCGATCTCCATGTTTTCCTTTTGTAGAATTGCACCGCTTGGGTTGGATGCCAGAGATTGCCCTCTCCCTCTTTGTCTTGGCATATTCTTGATTTCTTCTACCCCTGAGTAGTGTGGTCCCAGGCATCCCAGCACTGGCCACAACTTCTCTGAAGCTAGGCTGTTTGTCTTTTCTAGCCAGTGCTGGCTACGTATATCTGATGTTGGGTGCCTGTGTGTCTGCACTGAACTGGTGACCAAGCCACCCAGGGTTTGCACGGGAGGAGACCTGGTCAGGCCCTGCGAATCTAAGCTATTTAGCAATATTGTCTGAAACGCGCGTGGGAGATGATCTCCAACCAATCAGCTTCCGTGGTCTGCCCACAACCTGGAGCTCCCAAATTACTGTTTTTTTTTTTCTGGCTTCCTTCAGGCAACTTCTGCGGGTCCACCCACAACCTGGCGCTGATGCCAGTAGTTAGCTGTCTTGGCCCCGGGAAGGCGCAACCTGCCGGACTCCAAGATGGAGCCTGGCCAACCACTCTCTCCTGTGAGGTGGGGGTGGGGTGGAATTCCAAACACTCACTAACTGCCAGCGCAGATCTCCATGCCTGCAGCTCTCCTTCACTCCTGCGCCTCTCCACAGAGACCTCTGGGGTTGACCACAGCTGTTACCATGAGCGCAACCGTGACCGCGCGTCTCCAGGTTCAGCAGGTCTTCTGGCAGGGTGAATCCGGCTCCAGGCTGAGGTGCTGCCAGCCACCACCTTCTTTTTCATTTAAATTCTTTTTATTCTCTTTGTGGGCTTCAAGTCATATTTTAGATTTTTCCTTGGTTCAGGGGACCCACTTCCTTCCTTCTTGTCCTCTCCATGATGTTATATTCCAGCATCTGAACTGTTTCTCTCAGAGAGACTGTTTACTCTGCTGCTTACTGTTCCACCATCTTTAGCTCCTTGTAAATAGATTTTAAAATGCTGATGTGCAAAACAATAAAATGGGGTGTACAGTCAGATGAGATCTTCAAAGAACACACAGAATTTAGGTATGAGTATAACTAGTGTCTACATTGCCACTGAAGTATTCTGATGTGTTGACAAGAAGAACATGTAAAAAGCAACATTGGCATTTCCAGAATGATGACTCTGGACAAAGCTTTTTAAAAGTTATCCTTGGGAAATGATACATTGAACTTATTCCTGTATATCTGAATCATGAATGATATGTTTGCATTTTGCCCAGAATCTTTTCGTCTTCCCATGACCAGCTTAAGCACTTGCTTCACCCACCAGGCAAATTCTTCCTCATACTTCAAAGCTCAACTCAGGTGTCATTTTCTAATTCTTTGTTCCTCCACCTCTGTCTCCACCCCTTAAAAATAAATCAGTTCATAAAGCTACTACCACAGCTTGCTTATGTCCCTAAGATTTTATTTACTGCCTGTATTCTAATTTATTTGTTTACTTGTTTGACTTCTTTTGACGTAGTTACTTTATGGATAAGTTCTCTATCCCAAGTTCTCACTCTCATTTTTACCACATTTTAACTTTTCAAACTTTTGGTTTTTTGTTTATTAATTTTCTTGATTTTTCAAGTTACTTATGAAATTGTGGTATTGTAGTTGAATGGGCAAAAAATAAATAGTACCAAGACCATAAATTCAATATCGATAAGAAAAAATTTCAAGCAATAAATTCAAATAATGCATTAGAGAATAAAATAAGAAGTTACAATCAAAGACTTTTAAAAGAGGCACATTTCCTAGAAGTTTTGGTAATGTCAACTGTCTATGCAAAGAACTAGAATGACATAACTAGAAAAGTTTTTCAACTATGTTTTCTCATGGAAAACTAAAGGCTGAAAAACAGAACTCAGAGAAAGTCATACAATGGGAAGAGTGTGCGATAGTTAAGATTTGATATAGGATAAGATTTAGGAGAACTTGAATTTGGTTTCTAATTCTAGGTATGAAATCTAACATGTGACTTGAGGCAGTTAACTAATCTTTTCTGAACACCAGTTTACTTATGTGAAAAATAAGGAGGGATGGTGTAAAACTCAGATACCCCAAGAATAGATATTAAATGTAACTGCTGAACATATGTTAACTATTGTCATCATTAGAGAAGATCCAGGTACAGTAATGGAGGCAAAAAAATAGCATGGCATCTTTGTTTAATTTAGCAAAATTCTTAAATACTAAATCTATAGAAATTCATTAAAAATATTGAAATAAGCTGGTGACTCACACTTGCAATTCCAGCACTCAGGAAGCTGAGGCAGGAGGATCAGTGTGAGTTGGAGGCCAGCCTGGGCTACATAGTGAGTTCAAGGTCACACTGAACTACACAGAAAGACCCTGTCTCAAAAAAAAATTCAATGGAGTTGTACTATAAATGTTATTACTTATTATTCATATATGTACTGAGCACTTCATTTTTTCATGGTATAGCAATTTATCATTTTAAACAAGTGGCTTTTTTTTAGAAAAAGAAAGTAGTTTTTTACAGAAAAATTATTTTTCAAACAGTGAGTTTTATATATAGAACAAAATGATGAACTATATTTGTAATGAAATTGAATATAAGTAGATGTGTTCTGTTTTGAGTTTTCAGTGGTTGAGTGATAGATAAGGTTCCATGTTCATATCTCCTATCATTCTAAAAACAAAGGACAAATTAAGCAACCCCAGTCTTTCCAATACTAATGAATAAGCATGATGAATCAAGGGCTTTCTAACCACACATGTGTTCCAAAAGTTTGAATACCATCTCAAGATCTTCTCTTAGTGTCTTTTACAGTTGGTAAGACACGGCATTATCATCATAGCTTTATAAATACAAGATTAAGATCCATTTGTATTCTTCCCTTTCCCCACACTGATCTCTAATGAATAAATAAATAAAAATTGAACAATTGAAAAATACAAGAATTTCAGCATTAGTAGAAATTTAATTAGCTTTTTCAATTTTAACAATAATATTTTAAAAAATAAATGTGCTGTGTTGGGGATTTAGCTCAATGGCACAAGCAGTTGCCTGGCAAGCATGAGGTCATGAGTTCAATCCCCATTACCCTCCCAAATAAATAAATAAATAAATAAATGTGTTGTTCCACATTTCCACTGATAGTTTAACCACAAATAGGTTCAAGGAGCAGAAGTCTAATGAAAACAAAGAAGAACTTTGTATATTTCATCATTTTGAAAATCCACTCCAGCAAGAATATGGAACAATTTCAAGTCTGATAACTTTGGATACCTGATTGACTGAAACAGTCCACATCTGCTATAAGGGTCCTCCTCTGCCACATGAGAGAGTAAAATATTACATCACCCACATTTAATAAACTATTTAATTATTACATCAATTTATTAATTTTATGGTCCTTCAGGTATCCCTCTTGGTGTATTTTGCTTTCATTTTTGGGAAAGATCAGAGTAAAGCAAATTTAGAGAGTTCTCTAAAAGTCATAGCTGATCTAAGTCAGACGATTCAATGGGCAGTGTCAAAATGTCCACTGAAACACTCTGGGTTTCCTGGTAGCCAATTAAAAGGCAATTGTTAAAAGGTGCCGGAAATTTATATCTAGAGAGATAAAAGAATAGAAAATATTTGGAAACTTGAAATTTCCTTGATAAAGAACTTCTTCGTGGACATATTCCTTTTTCTGCTCATTGCCAGATTTTCCTTCTTCATATATTTCCCTATCATTTCTTTATTGCAAAAGGGATTCAAGTAAAGTTTCCCTCATAAAAGGGATGATCTGACCCCCTCACACCTTTCACTTGCTCATGCATGTTCTGTCTTAGTGTGACAACTAAATCAGTTAATCACTGTATAACACTCACAGTGAGGGTCCTTTCACTTGGCAAAAGACAAACAAGAAAATTTTAATATATAAGGAAGAGAAATAACAAAAAATGTTTTAGTAAATTAATTTTTGCTTGTATTTATCATTTCATTCCTTAATTATGAATAGAATAAGCTAAGATTTCAAACTAAAATTCTTTGTTGGCATAAAAGTTCCACGACTACTTTAAAATGTAATATGTAACACTTTTACCTAACATAGTGTTCATGTTGAAATGTTGTAAGTCAATGTAATGGTTTTAATTTTTTTTTTTGGTACTGTTGATCAAACTTAGGACCTCACACTTGCCAGGCAGGCACTCACTGTATCCCTGAGATATATCTCTTGCCCAGTGTAATGATTTTTTAAAAAAGAAATGAATATTAATATTTTTTACATCTTCTTTTTCTGGTAACCCTCATTAATGTATGACAATCTGGTGGAATTCTGAGGTAGTACTTGTGCCTACTTTTCTTATTCTTTTTTTTTGATTGATGCTATCCTACGTCATGATTCAATTTTCATGAAACAATTTTCATTTCTTGGATGTAAAAAGTAAATTACCACATGCAAAGTTATGGATGCTAAGGTTCCAACTTCCTTCAATATCTAAAGATTGTGGTCTGGAAAACCCTAGAACAGTTAAGGTGTTAGATCCTTTGAGTTGATATTAACCTGCCAGGGATGCTTCATGCTAAAGGCTGCTACAAAGACAGACTGCCTTCAGGATGAATGAAGTTTTGAATGGACAGGTTCTTTTAGTTATGGACTTGGGTGGTTGTTGGAGTCAACATGAACTGGACTTTAAGTCCAACAAGAAGTAACTAGGAATCTTATTAATTCCTTTAATGTAAGCATATTCTGTGTTTTTATATCCTTGATTGGCCAAAACAGATCAAAGGTGTTTCATTGGTCTTGTTTTGAGTCTATTTGCTTATAACATTTACTTCTGAGGTAGCAAAGATTTTAGAAATGAATTAAAATCAGAAGAGCTACCTGCCTTATTTTTTCCCTTTGCTAAATCTTTGCCAGATAAGAAGTATACATTTCTCTTTCTCAACATCCACAAAACCTGGGAATAGAGATCATGTCTCTGTCCATGGTCCTAAAGCAAAACAGAGCCTATAGGACATGACTTAGATTTCTGTAATAGGGCTAGAATATTCTTTTACAACAACACAACCACAAAAAGTTCCCAAACGCATATCTGGTAATAGGGTGTAAAATTTTTAAATTAGTTTGTAGGTGTGTAACAGAGAATGAGAAAGAAAGGTAAAGAAGCAAAAGAAAAAAATTTAGCAGGTTAATTTGACATTCACTTAGAGCAGATGCTCACTTGGATACAATATTCAGTGTTAGTTTCTAAATTTATAAAAGTATTTTAAAATGAAAAATATAATAGGCACTACAAATATTATCTAAATCCTGAAACATTCAAGTACATACATTAAAAAATTGAAGAAGTTTACTCATTGACATGTGCAGAGTTTACGTTGTCTATTAGTTTGAATTCAGAATGACAAAATGAAAAGAAATTTTGATATTTTACAGTTGCATACAAACAATTAGATGACATTTGAATTATAAAACTTAATTCAAGTGACTACAACTACTATGCCAGATGTAAGGATTCATTGATTCTGCAGCAGGAATGTGTAATGTATCAATTTAAATCAGTTCTGTCCTTTATGGGAAAGGAAAATAAAATCTTCCCCCAGGGTTTTGCTGAAGAGAAAAGTGCAACCTTCCACCCCCTGTCAGGTATTCCAATAATTTTACCTGCTTTGCCTTTAACTGGGCACCAACTGCAATTGCCTTCCCCACTGTGGAGTTATACAAGGTATCTCTATAAACTCTGTTACTCCACTTTCCTTGAAACTCACCTACTATTCTTTTGTCTTTTGGAGGGGGGCATGTCAAACAATGCACATGGGTAAATGTATAGGAAGCATCTATGTCATGATGTGAAAGATGGTGAAAAGGAAAAAAAAATGACCATCAAAAATTGTTAGGGAATGTTGACATTATTCTAAATGGAATGCTAGAGAAATGTTATGCGACTTCTTTTGAAGATTTCAGGACACTGAAGTCATTATTTGCCTTATGTCTTAGAGAAATGTGTACATGTTTTATGCATTCAGGATTTAAAGGGCAATTCAGCTTTTTTACATGAAAATTTAATCTGGAATATGTTTGTGCCTTATCCTTATTTCTTTTAACATTTGAGTTTATGCATTTCAGACATAAATGGCAGAGAGATATTTTAAAGCTAATTTTTCATGACATTAGTTCATAAAACTCTTTTGTAGTCATGTTATCTCTTTGGTGACTGGTGATAAATTTTCTCCTAGTCTGAAATACTTTAAAAATAGACAAAACACTGTTCTTATTAATCATTTTCAAAATTAGAATTATTTTGACTTCTCTTTTTTCTGCCCATGAGCTCTATTTCACCCAGTAAGTATTGCTTTCTTTTATATTTTTTTGTAATTTTTATTTTAAAGAGAATAAAATCAAGCAAAATGAAACAGAAAAAAACCAATCAAAACAAAACAGTGTAAGTGACACATGACTTCAAAACAAGATAATAGGATATCAACAATGGTTGCCATAATGCCTCTTGTTGTCTTCAAAATAGCTGCCCGAAACTTGAGACATAGTAAAAATCAAACAAAACAGAACAGAATAGAACCAATAAAAACAAAACAATTAACACAATAAAAGACTTCAAAACAAGATAATAGTAAATACATGATGGCTGCCATAGCATATCTTGTTATCTTTGAGATAGCTGCCCATGCCACTGGATATAATAAAGCCAAACCAAACAAAACAATAAAAGCCAACCAAACAAAACAATGAGAATAATACAGAACTTCAAAACAAGATAATAGGGAATTAACAATGGCTTCCACCTACAGAAGGAGATTCCCCCATAGATGCTACATTGCATATTGTTAGCCTTTGAATAGATGATCAGGCTTTAGGCCTGCAAAGTCAGTGAAACACTAAATACTACAAGCATTAAATTGTATTTTACCTCAATAGCAATCATTGCAGCCTGTGTTTCTCCATATCAGCCTGTCGCTTATGGGCAGGCTGGCTCTTCACGTGCCAGAAAGGGCTGGCATCTGGCTCTTCCCCCAGTGGCTCTGACTTGCAGGGAGGGCTTGGCTTCTTGTTGGCTTCTTGTTCTCCTCCCCAACAGTTTGAAAATGGTGCTGACTCATGGGAAAAGGCTGGCATCTGATTTTCACCACAGCGGCCTGCACATGGTACCAACCTGCAGGGAGGGCTTGGCTTCTTGTTGGCCTTCTGTTCTTTCTTTACTTTATCCCATCCTTGTCGTGCCTACCTCTGTAAAGCAGACACTCACTAATGGAGTCCTGATCTTCTGCAGAGGTTCCCAAGCCCTTGTCTGTTTTTATGAGGGTTTTAATCAAAACTATTCCTGACAGTTAAATGACATCTAAAAACGTTATTTTCATGAGAATTCACCACTTCTTAAAATAATTTGGAACATCCCCTAGTTTGGGAAAATGTTTTAACCTGACATTTAAGGCCAAAATTTATCTGACCGCAGCTGATTTTCCCAATTTTTATTGTGTTAATTTTCCACATGAGTCCTCCTTTCTGGATAGTCTACTGCATACTAGCTGCTGAATATTTCATCTTTACCTCTTGCCTTTTTGAACTCTGCTCATGGTATCTTCAGGACTTGAATTGCCTACCCTACATCTTGAACATTAAGTATAAGCCTTTCTTGCTCCTCTTACCTTCCGTGAAGCTCTGCTCCCAGAATCTCACGATTAAAGCTCTTAGCTTTATCATTCATTGCACCAATTAACTATGTTCTTTTTTGTATTATTATGTTTCCTCTGAATACTTTTTAAAACTTTTTTTTACTTTTTTATAAAAAGTAAAAATTCGTCAGTATTGTTATATCTTTTTCTTGTATTCACAATCACCTAGCCAAATGCTGGTGAAAAAAGTGCAGTATTTGCATAGATACATTGAGAGATGATGTACATTGATAATTAGATATACTAGGAACATAAAGAGAATTAATATGTGTTAGGTGCATGTACCACTCCCCTTGATAAGTGGTCATTATGTACTGCAAAGATGTACTAATTGTTTTTTAAGTGAGATTATAATTTCCATTAACACGTAGAGTCCCAATAAATTGCAGTCATTGTTTATGGATTAATAAATCTCAAACAATGCATAGACACTAGGAGTAGGTTTTTTGGTCATTTCTGGTTTTAAGGTAATAAAAATGTTGTAGGTTAATATCTGTGCTTTTTTACTATACGTTAGTATCAAGAAATTACAGCATTCAGTTTAAATTGTTCATCATCATAATTGCGTAATCAGTGTTTTGTTTTTATTTCCTTTATCTCGGGTCATCTGATGGTCACACATTCGTTTGGTCTGATCAGTTTATTCTCCATTCATAACTATTGTAGCAGAGTGCTCCATTTTTTTCCTTCGGGTAACCTACATATGTATGTTAAAAATCATTAATTTTTACAGATTAAGTGGGTGGATTTTATGGTATATATTATATGGTATGCAGAAAAAGATATTTTAAATGGAGCTTAGAACAAGTTCTTTTTAAAATATGAATAGTCTTTTACATTAAGATTTTTTTCACCAATAATGGAGGAAAAAAATAATATGAACCTTTCAGTGTTGCCCCTTGACTCTTAGTTTTGTTAGAAAGGAAGCAGAGAGTTGTTGACATAGAGGACATTGAATTAAGAGTTATAATTTCTGTATATTCCATGGAAGCCAGGAGTCCTTAGAGAGCTGTATCCCTGAACCACAATTCAAAGGAAAGGCTGGAAGTTCAAAGAAGGGCCCAGACACATATTAAAGGGTCAGATGGGCGTACATATACTTCAGGTTATATTGTAGATACATCATTATATTCCCCTTTTCTTATAGGACCAGCCAGATAATGCCTCATTTTATTGTCAGGACAACGGTTGAGTGTCAAACTAGCTAATCCCCTCAGGGGTTGTTGTTTAGATCTAAAATGTCACCCAAAAGTCTTTTGTGTTTAGGAGAGACTTTTGGAAGATGATTGCATCATGGAAGGTGCTATATTCATCAGGAGATTAAATCATTGATGAGTTCAGAGCTGAATGTGCTGTTAAGAGGTGGGATCTGATTTTTGGGGTGAGGCATGACCTGGGCTTCTGCTCATTGAGCAGATTTCCTCTGCCATGTCTTTCCTCTGCACTGTTTCTGCCATGGAGCCAAGATACTAATCAATGACTGAAATCTCTGAAACCAGGAATCAGAATAAACCATTCCTCCTTTAAATTTCATGTCAGGTATTTTATCCCAGCAAGGAGAAAGTGACTAATATAAAGGCTGAAAAGATATCTAGGAGTGCTTGATGCATAAGGACCTGAAGGTAGCAACACCACAAGATAAAAAATAACTTTCTTAATATATATGGCAGTCACACCTAAATTCAAATTATCATATCAAAATTTGTGTCTTTTTTTTTACACTAAATTTTTATAACCAGTTTTGCATCTATGATTTACACCCTTTATTTCACAGGGCGATCTTAATGAAGAAGAAAGTTACACTACTTATTGGGATGAGGCCAGTTCCAGAGACCATTGTCCAAAGTGTTGCCTTACTGCCCACTTTCAGTCCCTGGATCATTCACTGTCACTGATACACAGAATGATTGATCTATAGGTGCATCTTACATGTTTAGTGAAGTGGCCATAAGTGATATCCAGGGTTTCAAGTATTGCCTGATCCTTCTCTCTAATCCATTCTCAAGAATAAAAAATAAGAAAATTTAAATGTAAATACCACCCGTCATCAATTACAAATCATCCCTTCCCACTACCAGATGCTTTCTCTGAAGAAACAAATTGTCCACATAGCATTTTTTAAATTAAAGGAATTAATGAAGAGAAATACTTAAAAGCTACAATTCTAACTTTGATATTTCTCCAGTATTTTTAAATAAATTGAGTTGTTAATTAAAGGTTAAAGAAATTTTCTGATGAATATAGTATAATGTAGGCTACAAGTGACACAACCCCCCTCATTTCACCCATCCAATTTAGAGTGAAAATATTAGGGAACCAGAGGAGGAGAGTTTCTGAATAAAGGTTTTAATAGTGAAAACAAAACATGATGTGTGAATTGCTAATTAATTTTCTATTATTAGTACTACTGGTGACATCTATGTAGGAATAAATATGTAGCCAATACAGGTGACATCAAACAGTGCCCTGCTCTCAGATGCACTTTGCAGTAGAAACTTTTAAAGATTGTATGTGCATTAGTGTAGCACAGATTTTCAAATCTGTCTGTCTCTCTCTCTGTGTCTTGCCTTTAAATTTCTACTATCCTTTTCAGTCTTGATATATTTAATATAATACTGATGAATTAATGTAAATCCAGGTACTATCCTATATTAATCTTGTGATAGTAACAGTTGTTCATTCACACCCCTCTTTATATTTTTCATGCTCTGGTAGACAGTATTTCATGTTTGTGTTTCTGTATGTATTTCTTGGCAGACATAGCATTTAAAGCACCCACATTTATACTCCTTCCACCTTCTGTCTCCTTCTCCACCATCATGCACTGTTGAGTAGTATCTTTGATTAGAGCATATGAACCAGAAAAGAAGAATGGGCTTTTGCTGAAAAGAAGAAAATCTCATTGATAACTGTTGGTTTGTTTACCCACTTACCTGGAAGTGGCTCAAGGTGTCTCAATATTAAAAGAATTATTCATAAAAGAATTGTAATTGTTCATCTCTATTTCCCAAAGGGAAGGGTTAGGGAACACTAGGTTTCTTTAATCATGATAACTAAAACTGTTAAAGTTTGTCTAGAGTCAGATTAAATTAGGAGTGTAAGATGTGTTCAAAACGCAGCATAATTATCTATAGTAAGCTCACTGAGAAAAATGACAAAAGGCTAAGAATTATTCAGTTTCCTTTTTAGATCTAATTTTTTCTCTTTTTCTCTTTTACTCACTGCTATGCTTTGATGATGTATATATTACTCATACACTGCTTGTTTTTATTTACAATAATTGTACATATCTCTAGGTTACAAAGTAATTCTACAGTGTATTTATACATTGCATGATGGTCAAGTCAGGGTAATTAATATTTCCACCTCCTTAAATATTTACTATTTCTCTGTGTTGGGAAGCTTCAAACTCCTCTCTTACATTTTTTTACAAAATATATAATAAATACTTGTGAACTATTAGTCACCCTACTGTGCTATGCAACATTGTAACTTATTTCTTTTCTGTAATTTGTGTTTTGCTACCTTTCACACAATCTTTCTGTATGCCTCTTCTTCCCTACTTTTTGTAACCCCTAGTGAGTGCTTTCTACTTTCTATGTGAGTACTATTCTATTTCTATGAAGTCAGCTTTTCTCCACGTATGAGTAAGAACGTACTGCATTTGTCTTTCTCTGTCTGAATTATTGTAACACAGTGAACTCTAGTTCCATCCATGTTGCTAACAAATGATAGAATTTTGTTGTTTTATATGGATGAATTGTATTGTGAGTATTGAGTTGTGAATATATGTCACATTTTAAAAGTCCTTTCTTCTGTCAATGAACTTCAGTTAATTCTGTATCTTGGCTACTGTGAGTAGTGCAGCAATAAACATAAAAGTACAGCAATCTCTTGATATATTGATTTCACTTCCTTTGGACATATACCAAAATCAGTGGCATTTTTATATACTGAAATACATATGCCGAAAAAGAAATAAAAAAGCTATCCCATTCGTAATAGCTATCAAGGACAAAAAAGCTAGGCATAACTTTAACCAAGAAAGTAAATGATCCATACATTGAAAATTACAATGCACTGATGAAAGAAAGTGAATAGGAGATGTAAATTTTGAAAAGACATCCTATTTTCATGTCTTGAAAGCATTGATATTGTTATAATATTTATACTCTCCAAAGCAATTTGCAAGTTACATTCATGTGATTCCCATACACATACCAATGGCATTTTTCAGATAACTAGAAAAACATTTTAAATTTATATAGAGCCACAAGAGATCCTCAAGTAGTCAAAGTACATTTGAGGAAAGGAAACACAATGCTGGAGATGTCACAATACCTGACCTCAAAATATACTACAGACTTGTAATAATCAAACAGTGTGATGTGTGCATAAAAATAAGACACGTAGGCCATGGAACAGAATAGAGAAACCAGAAATAAATATGCACATCTATACCCAACTGATTTTCAACAAAGGCATCAAAAACATACATATCAGTCTCTTTAAGTATAAGATGGAGGAAAACCGGATACTCCATGTAGAAAAATTAAACTAAATCACTATCTGTCATCGTATGCAAAAGTCAAAATATATCAAAGACTGCAATATAAGACCTGAAACTGTGAAACCTCTGCTGATTTTTTTCTGGAGCAAGGAAAGTGTCATAATTCCTTAAAATAAAGAAAATTTTGTGTTTCATTTTGCCAAATCCTCCAACATCTCTAACAATGAATTAATTCTTCATTCTTATTCACTGTAGAAGAAAGGCTGTGTACTGCTCAGCTGTGTCTTAAAGGAAACAAAATCTCTCAGCACAGTCATGCTGTACACTGGTAGCCAATGTGGCACTGGGTATCACTTAGTCCTTCAGAGGAGGGTATCCTGGGGTATGACTGACACTACCAGACTGGACATGCAAATTAGTTTCCTATATAAATGCATAAAATGACTTCTTACAGAGGTTATATAAGCACTTAAAATATCTTTTATTCCATTTCCTGATCTGGGCAGTATATTAAACTTAGAAAATTCGGTACTGAAATAGAACACACATTTGCATTCATAAAAGTAATACTGTGTTGTGTTGTAAGCATCTTGCCCAATATTTCTTGCCCTCTGCCCTTCTCTTATGCCTCACTGAGAGAAGAAGTATGAGAGTGAATCTCTGGATTGCAGAATGGCTATATAGAGAGTCCACATTGTGTTGGTATCACATAAATCCCCGGGTAGACCCAGCTAAGGCCAGAGATTTCCAATGGTACTCAACTCCTTCAAGCCAACTGAGAGCCATCTTTGATTTCCCACCATGCAGAGCACAAGCATGTTGAATTTAAAATGATTTACTGAAATTTAAGGAAAAGAGAAATCTTTAGTCTACCCTATTTCCTATCATTTTCTTTCCACTTTAGGAAATATCTATTGATATTGTGTTAGAGAAATGTGATTAGAAGTTATATAAACTTAATGGTACTAACTGAGAGGGCAAAGTTAGCACCAGACATCAACATGTTAGCTAACAATAATGGATTTGATTTCAGGTAAAAAGAAAGCTGCTAAGATACGGAGCAAAAAAGACAATGATCTTGGACTCGTGTAGTGAAGGCTGAAGCAACTAAACAAGCAAAAGTGTTGAGGAAAGAGAAGGAAAATTGTAAGCCCTTGGATTGCCATAGTGCAAAGCCTGGCTTGAAGAGAGCAAGGAAAATGGATTGGACTTGCTTATTAATTACATGCAGGTCTCCTTGAGACTTCATTAGGGATTTATATAAGGTTTTTCTCTGAATCACTTTCTCTCCAATATTTGCTGTTAAAAAGACTTTATAAACTTGGCATGATGGCTCACACCTGTAATCCCAGCACTTGGGAGGCTGAGACAGGAGGATCTTTGTGAGTTCCAGACTAGCCGGGGCTACAAAGTGAGCTCAAGGCCAGCCTGACTGGCATAGTGAGACCCTGTCCCAAAGAGACAAGGGCTGAGGATCTAGCTCAGTGGCCTAAGCACCTGCCTGGCAAGTGCGAGGTCATGAGTTCAATCCCTGGTGCTGCAAAAAAAAAAAAAAAAAAGACTTTATAATAAAAATAGTCACATATACTTGTGCATGGATAGCATATGAATAGCTCAAATATTTTTCTTGGATTGGTGTGATTTTGAATCATACAAAATAATTATTGATTAAAAATGGATTTTCTCTACAGAAGAGCAACCATTTCAAGCCAAATGCTAAATAAACATAGATAGATCAGGTGGTTGGGATTTGGAAGAAAATGTGATTCTTCAATAGTCCATGAGACTTTCATTCACAAAATATGTGTGTATGTGTGCTTGTGTGAATGTTTGTGTACATATGCAAAATATTTGAGATATTGTATCAATTACTTGATATTTCTAACTTCAGGGCATTGATCAAGTACATTCTCCTACTGTGCACTGAGCTGTGTGAGGGTTTATATCTGTCCCATAAACATTTACTGAGTGCCTACTATGAACAGG
Source organism: Cuniculus paca (assembly GCA_004365215.1). Classification (NCBI taxonomy): domain Eukaryota; kingdom Metazoa; phylum Chordata; class Mammalia; order Rodentia; family Cuniculidae; genus Cuniculus; species Cuniculus paca. The sequence goes on along the minus strand of RJWT010006531.1, from coordinate 14,684 downwards.
GCACTAAAGGCTCCAAACACATGAGTTATCAACAATATTATCCCATCTTTCTCAGTTATGAAATATGTAGAGAATGAATTAGCTTCTACAGCACCACACAGCTATTAAATAATAGATTGCAGGCTTGCAACCAGGCAATTAAGCTCCTGCATCTGTAAATTAAAACAACTGTGCTATGATGGGAAAACATATGGGGCATAATGGGGATACAAATGAGAGACATTGTTAGTGGGAAGGAAAGGTTATACAGAGAGAGATAAGCCTAAGTTTATGATTTAAAACTCCTGAAGGAAGATCAGGTAGGAAGAGAGTTAGAGGCTTATTTTCCTTGCAGTATCTTTTGTTAATGATTCTTCTTTTTAGTAAAGTTTTTGTGCAACTTATTTGGCTACTTCCATTCAATCAACTATACTTTAGGAGTAAGCAAAAATATTTTTAATATGCTAAAATAATTTGGCCAGTATACTGAAGGAAGAAAACAGACACCCTGGTTGATCAGTTGTATGGGATGAGAAGTGGTGGAGATTCACTGACTTGAGGTAGTAAACAGATGATAAGCATGCAAATGCCTGAGGTAAAATATTTCCCCCACCAGTCTACTTTTGCCGTGATGTTACAGCAACTAAGGGAGCAGATGTTATCTGGAAGAGATAAACCTTTTGGATGGTCATTAACACATTAGTTCACATTATTTTTATCAGTTCCCTAGAAAGAGAGACTGGCTTAAAGCTAGGCAGATGAAGCTGTGCACAAATAGGTTATGACTGAAATTTAGAGGAAGAGAAAATCAGGGAACATGGACCGTACCTTCGGGGCTATATCAAACCCAAATAGGCAAAGGACTGGATGTGGGAAGATGGACTTGGACAATTTTGTAGTCTAAATTTTGTAGCTAAATGTTGTACACCAGTGCCCAGGGGTGATAATCTTGAAAATACTGTCCCAGAAGAAAAGTAGGAATTATTATTGCTTTCCTATGACTGGAAGCAACAATCTAGTTCCTGAAGGGATGGGATGGAGAGAAAGCAAATACATTTTGGGAACAATTTTCTTCTATTATTGTCTGTGTGGTAGAGAAAGGGTCAGAATATGGTCAACCTTAAAGACGATCCAATTCCCTCAGTGAGTGTCAGGTGTGAGATACAGGGTATTCTTGTGATAAGAATCACAATTATCTGTGGTGAGAAGTGTAGACAGTTGACCCTCAAATTTGTGGTTTAAGTTCGTAAGTACTCCTGCCCATTATAGGGCTGACTGCCCCATCAGCTCGCAGATGCCAACCCGTAAATGCAAGACTGATCATCTTCATAGAAACACAGGTCACATTGCAGAAACATGCTGACACTGGGCAGGACAGGTGCCTCCTTCCCTCTCCCCTCTGCTATGAAGAATGGCTTTCGCTTTCATTGTTTTGCTCCTTCACAAAGATAGATAGTTTGGTCTAGAGAAGATAAATGGGAAGGGTTGTTAGACTTAGCAAATAAAGCAAGAGTGTGCAAGTTAAATTTGAATATGAGGTAAATAATATTTTATGATTGTAAGTGTATCCTATGCAATATTTGGGACACAATTTATGCTACAATTATTTACTGTTCATCTGCAATTCAAATTTAACTCAATATCTTCTATATTACCTGACTACCCTTTATACGACAGAGACAAAAGAGTGCTGGCCTTTGTGTTTCATAGAACAAGAATTGAAATCCCAGCTCAGCTACCTAACAGAGGTGGATCTTTAGAGAAATTGCTTACTCTCACCAAGCCTGTTCCTTCCCTTTAACAAAAAAAGTAATGCAAGTATCTATCAAGCGATGTCGAGGGGATTAAATAAGCTAATATATGACCTGAGTCATAAAATAGCTGCAAACCGAAGTGTTTCAATAAACGATAGCTCCACTTGGGACATTCTGAAGGCAGCATTCTGAAGGCAGCATTCTGAAGGTCCTACAAAGGGTTGTAACAGTTCACTGTTGATGAAATTTAATTCTCTTGCCTTTGAAAAGTTTTCACTGTCTGCATACATGACCAATATTTAGTTTTCCTGTAAATTTCTTTGTGTTGCTAACTTATGATGCATTCTGGGTTGTTTTTATATAAAATGTTTCACCATCTAACTGAAAGCTATCAGAATGGAATTCCCTCTGAAAATTGATTCTAAAAAGGTTGCTTCGGTACCTCAGCATTTGATTCCCACAGCTGGGCCATAACTGCCAATCCCCGATCTTCTTTTAAGTCTCACTGATGCTACAGTAAATACTGTAGCATTGCAACTCTCTGCTAGCAAATTTTCTCTCAGTTTCTGTTTCTGTCTCTGCCTTTCTATCTGTCTGCCTGTCTGTCCTTCTGATCTCATACAAACATACACATGCATGCATGAATGCACTTAGGTACTCTTACAAAGTCATCTGCCCTTGTATGGGGGAAAAAAAGAGCCTGTATGTCTGTCTCACAGAGAACAGGAGTAGGTAGTCTAGAGATTTTTTAAAATGTATTTTTTCTATTTATAGAAGAAAGAAAAAAGGAAGAAGGGGAGATAACCCCCATGAAAGTCAAACTATCTATTAATTTACTTATGTGTTTTGGGTTGCATTTTGCATTAATCGCCACCACACACAAGAGCCCTGCAATTTATTATTGGTGATAAGTGTGGACAGTAGCTATTATTTTCTCTCCCTGTTCTAAAATGTGGCATAGTGGAACACTTAGATTTATGGGACATGCATTATTCAAAACTCTAGTTCTGGGGTGGTTCAGCAGGAAGACTCCCAGCTATTTCCATACTTTTTTTTTTGTGAAATTCCTCCTTACTGACTTTCTTCGTTTCCTTATCATGGTGTTAGAAATCACTCAAAACTTAGAACTGGGAGAATTCATCATTGATATGTATCAGTACAGTATCTTTCCCAAAGGAGGAATGACTATTTTACAAATCCACAGAAAAGCTCTGGACGAAGCAAGAAGATGTTCACTGAGAACAACATGATGAGCACCTTATTTTCTAGCAAATTCTCTAGGTGTTGAAAACCCAAATTATATTTTTTCTTCTAAACATGAGTATGATTTTTCAAGGAATTATTCATCATCAATAACTTTAAGATATTTTATTCAGCTTTCTAGTGTCATACATGTGCAAGATATTTGAAAGGAAGAAAAATTAGAGACCTGAGAAGGCTATACAATAAGAAATCAAGGAACGGAAAATATATCCATCAGTACATATGAACACTGAAATAAGTAAAATAAATGAATTTGCATATATAAGCCATCTGGCACTGAGTCCAATATTTTAATTGTTAGTAGTAGTAATCATGATTGCAGGTGGGTGATTTTCAAAGAGGCTATAAGTGTGAATTGAGCATAATTAAAAGGTATTTGACTTGTTCCACATTAAAAAAATGTATCTGAGAATAGCTTTGGGGGTTAATAAGAGAAGTATAAATTCTAACAAGGATGAGTTAGGATAAGTGCCAATGAGAGAAGATTGGAAATGACATTTTTATGTCATGGTAACCTAAATAGAATCAATAGTATATTATAATCCTTGGCTATAAACAATACAGAAGAGACAAATAATCTAGGACTGTGATTAGTAGCCTAAGCTCAAGATAGTTGATCTATAATTTTATTTCTTTTTGATAATTATTTCTCTAGCTTTGAAAAGGTTAATTCTCCACTTGACTTTCTTCAGATATGTGAGACTATGAATTTCTTAAGGGCAGGAACCATATTTCACATTTCTTAGCTCCTAAATGCCTAACTTTGAGTCATCAACCATACTCAGCTGTTTGTGTGTAACAGTAATTTATAGACACCTATTGTAGGTCGACCACCGTGCTATATGTATTTTGTAAATTTTTTTTTGTACCAGGGATCGAACTCATTACCTCACACTTGCAAGGCAAGCTCTTATGCCACTGAGCTAAATCCCCGGCCCTATATTTTGTAAATTTTTATAACACCGAACATCTTAGTGGATTTTTATAACATCTAAGAAGTTTTTGTTAATATTGTCATTTTAGAGTTACTGAAAAGGTGGGGCAAAGATTAGCTGCTGAATAAGAAATTTGTTTCTTAATATTGGTAAGAAAGAGTAAGTCTTCAGTTCACAAAGAATACCAATTAAGTGAGTTAATGCTGTGATTCATTATGCTTCTCTCAGCAAGAAACATTGAAGAATAACACAGCAAGTAAAGTGGTGTTCAGTGGGTTCAGGACAGATCTATCTTCTGCCATGTGAATTAGGCCAGACCAACTTCAATTTAGCATACGAGTAAATACTGGGACTAAACTGCTTGAAGTTGAATCCTGGTAATGTACTATGCTTGAGCATGTCATTCTGATATGAAGAATGATAGTAGACATATCATGAGTTTGGTATGAAGATTAATAAATAACTATATTCAACTCAAAGCAATGACTAATATATTTTAATTACTTGCATTATGGGTGTATCCCAAGCAAAGAGAGACCTCAAGAGGATATTTTTGCTTTTGGCTAAAGGCCTTCGAACAAGAGTAAGAGAGGCCCCTAGGCTCTGCTAATTTCAAGTCAATTGGTAAGATGTAACCTTCAAATTCCAATCCTGCTTACAAGCCAGTTCACAATTTCCTCAGAAAAACACGGATGACAATCTTGACCATTTGAATATCTTATTCTACTTGGAAAAAATTCTACCAATCATATTGTAAAGTGGAATCCTAGGAGACCCCTTGTACAGTCTCTTTCTGTAAAATGCATCCTCCCCCAAAAGTGTCCATTCTGTCTTTACAAGACTGACACAGGGCAGAATATTCTGCTCAACAAAATGAGGAACATCCTCAAGACAGAATCAGTTCATTTATTTCTTTGTTTGCTTGCGTGAGTCATTTAGAAAAAGTGGGGTTGTTAGGAAAAGGGAAGAAATAGGACACTTACAAGTGTTCAAAAATTATCTCAATTTATCCATATTTGAGTTTGAATTTGGGATGACACTGAGACCTCCAGGGTCAATATTGGGTCAAGGAAAGTGGACTTTCCTGATATAGCAGAGCCTATTTACAGAAAACACAGGAAAAGTTATCCTCTAACCCAAAGTTGATGAACCTATGGCACACATGCCACACTGGGCTGTTTGTATCATTGAAAACTCTAAAAGGTTGACCACAACTGCTGTAGCCTAGGAATTATTTAAAAATTAGCTTAAATTAACACGAAAGCATAAACATGACTTTTTCCATTATTGACTGGACAGAAGCTATATATTTTTAAATTCCATATTATTTTCTAACTATATTTAATTCTATATATTACAAGCCTGCTTATTAAGCCATGTAAGTCTCAGTGAAATTTTTCACTAACTCGTTCTAATAAATTCCAAATTGATTTTTAGAAATAGCCAGTATCCTCTGCACTCCCAGTTGTGATTTTTTATTTGATACCTCCACCAACAAGGAAATGAGGCCCCAATCTGCACCCTGATTTGTCCTAATAAATCCTGTCAAACTGTCCCAAGGATACCACAACCAGTCATTGAGTGATTATGGTCCCAACAATTAGAGGATCTCTCGTAACATGAGTTATAATGTCCAGGGTACTTAATCCGCTCTCAGCTTCTTCTCAACCGATAGAAGAGACAATAAAAACACTGAAACCTTTAGTTTATTGTCTAATATTTTAAATATATTGTAAATACTTTTATTATTGACTCAGTAACAAATACTACACATCGAAGATAGCTCTAAGGTTGCAAATAAAATTCGTATATTAATACACACAACTAGCAAGCATTTGATGGTCCATTCTAATGTCTGATTAAATGGATATAAACTGTCTTATCAGATAACTTTTTGAATAGGTATGGTATATAGATACTCTCACATGAGGCTTCTACTTGCCCTTTAGACTGTCACTTGTCTTATGTATTCCTCTCTGTTCCTTGTCTATTAATGGAGTGTTGTCAGTTTCCTCAGACAAACACTGGGCCTGTGACAACTTCCTTTGTACCTATTCTTTCTTCTTTCTTCTTCTTTTTTTTCTTTCAGATTCATAGTCCTTCAGAAATGGACTAGATGGCCATCACACAGTTGACAGTAAGGTCTTCTGCTTCCAAGGAGGCTCTTACTCCCGTCAACAGCTGGGTGGCTAGGGGGCAGGAGGGATTAACAAGCAATAGTGTGGCTCACAGCAAGGGTACATGTAGGGCTCCTGGGACTGCATCAGTGCTCCTTGGAAGAGTGCTTATTCACTCACTTGTACAGAACTATTACTCTATATTAACAACCACTAGCACTGCTGGTGTGCTTGCTGACTGTAACCCTCCAATCGATTTCATGACTATGAATATTTAACATTTTATACCAAACCTTTTATATGAAGCTGTCTTAGATTGAATGATTAAGTGACCTGAATAAATTTTGGCCTTCTCTGAACTTAGCCGCTCTTATATTTTTCTTCAAAGTCATAGATCTGGACTTGTGAATTTAATGTCATGTCAAAGAAGTAGGTCGTGAAAACATTTTTTTAAAGTGTTTTTATTTTATATTTTAAAATTTGCCAAGCACACTTTTTTTTTAATTTTAAAGAAAATAGGACAAAACAAAACAGAATGAAAAAAGCAAAAGAAACCAGTATAGAGTCAAACATAATATAGCATTTCAAAGGAGAACACTGCAAGCTATACAAGTTTTCAAAACATAACAACAGGAGATTAACAATGGTTACCCTAGTGTCTCTTGCTTTCTTCAAAATGGTTGTTCTTACATTTACAGACAATAAACTCAAACAAAACAAAGTAGTATAAAACCAGATAAAAGAGAATAGCATTAGAGGTCTTCAAGTTGAATAACAGGAAATGAGCAATGAGACACTATAGTAGCCAAGCACACTTTTTTTGAGATGCAATCTTTGTAACGTTATTAGAAACTCAAAGTATTAAAAGCCTTATTAGATGTTCTAAGTAATTCTACTTGGAGGGAAATTTAAGCAACAGAAATTACACAAAACATTATGGTAACCAAAATATAACATCAAACCGCTGAAGAGAAAATTCTATGAACTCTCTTTAGAATGTTGAGTTTTTCATCACTCCCTCAGTTTATATTTGCTTTTTAAAATAGACAGATATTGTCGAAGCCTGGACTTATGGTATGCAAATGTTGTAGTATATCGTTCATTTGCTTTCTACTTATTGGTCATGAATATGGATGCCATTTACTCCTGTAATTGAAATATAGTCAAGTAATTTACACCTGAATTCAATTACAGACTTAAAATAGGTTCTCCATTGAGATCTCAGAAAGTAACCCTGGGTTATTTTACTCTTGTTCTTGTGCTGAGTAATAACACTGGAAAATATTGGTCCACAATTGTTCAATTTTTATTCTATTACAAGCAGGCATTCCTAGAGGCCTCTTTTTTAGGGTTTATTCTCATTAACCTTCGTGTGATTATTCATTATTTTTGACAGCTATCCATCCTACTTCCAAATGCATAAAACAAGCAAAAGACTATAGGTTTTCACATTTCCTCACTACCTTTACCATACTTTTGCATTGATATTTATCACTTTGTAACTTGTTTTTCTGTTCTCTCCACTAAAATATGTAATTCTAGAAAACAGATATCCATACAATTCACCTGGGCATTTCTGTGTTTACCATGGAGGCTTATATATAGAAGATATTTAAGATGGGCTAGTGTATGCGTCAATAACTGAGGAATGCATTGTAAGAAATACCACAGTGGAAAAAGTTTTAATTACCTCATTGTTTATTTTGAATTAAAGTTTAAAAGATATGAGCTGTGCATGTAAATAGAATATAATTATCTTTAATTAAGACTATGCTAAATACCTGTAACTCCCTCTTAAAAATATACCTGATGAATGTTTACTTGATGATTTTTATCTAAACTTTTTTTCCATCTCTGTCTTCTAGAGTAATAAGCTGAATATTTACTTATCTTAGCTAGTTCAAAGTGAAACTACTCCAAGCCTCAGTAGGAGTCCTCTGTTTGGCTATGTTGGAATTTCACAGTAAGATCAACTTCATCAGAGCCAAAACTTTCATTGAGTTAGGACTCACATTTCTCAGCAACTGTATCTCAGCAATGTGAAGAGCTCTTTGCCATCACACTGCATGCTTATCACTGCCTACATCTATTCTCGTGGCAATTTTAATCCCCAGGACTATATTTTATTTCTTTAAAAAATAAGATGTACCATTTCAATCCAGAAAAAGTGATTTTATTTTAAGTAAAATGATGATCTAATTTTATTTCCAAAGCCCCTTCCTGATGAAGACCAGTTTATCATTCATCCTACAGAAACTAAGCACTAATCCATGCTTTTCAGAGATTAATAAGGTCAGTCTCTAACATCTCTTTCTGGCTGTACCTCTGAAGGTTACGTTCAATAAATGACCCATGTTGTCTTCTGAGGGTTTTTTTTTTTAAGCAAAGCCATGTGAACATGGTCAAATAGGAGTCATTTATCACATACTTTGTGTTTCTGTGTGGGTGTGTGTTTCTGTGTATATGAAATCTGTGGAGCCTTTGAGCTCTACCTGTATTTTAGTGTACATGGAAGAAGACAGAGTAACCTATAAACCTGGAATTTTATGGTTTACCCTATCTTCAGAAACTTAATAATGGCAGATAAACATGACATAACAAAGGTATAAGGATAAATCCTCTGTACTTTTCACCCTAATATATACTGTCTACTTTGTTTTCTAGCATTATCTAACATCTTAGTCCATTGGTGCTCCTGTAACAAAATATCACAGCCTGGGTAGTTAATAAACAATAAAAATTAATTTTGCACTGTTTTGGAGGCTAGAATGTCAAAGACCAAGACATTAGGATTAATTAATATTTCTGTTAAATAAATTTGCTTAGTGTTAACCTCAAACATTATCTTAGATATTGTCTTGGTCTAACTACTGTGTTCACTGATCAGATACTTCTTATGGAGAATGCTTCTTATGGTTCTCAATACCAGCAAGTTTATGACATATGTACTTACGTCTTGTAATTAAGATAGAAAATGGCAGAGTATTATAGAGTGAAAGTGAATGTTTCCTGAGGTCCTGTTTTGTCTCATGAAGTATATATTTTCATTGAAGATCTACCCCCATTCAACCCCACACTCTCTCTCTGAATGCCACAGTTCTGGCTCACTCCTCTGACGTTGAGGGCTGTCATCATCATTCTAACACTTGCATAATTACACATAATACATGTCCAATCTGCCAGTTTAAATGTAGAAAGCTGACATTCTGGCATACTTATATGTATGTGCTAGCCAGTCCTCTAAACCCTGCAGCACCTCTCTGAGCAGCTACTGAGTAATCCACAAAGAGTTCCAAGTCAGAATTAGGTGAGCTAAAGGACTGATGATCTGGGGAAAAAGGAGCAACTACCATAGAGTTCTAACTTAATAGGTGTGCTACACATTTCCAGGCAACTGAACAACGCACCCAGGAAAAGACTGCTGTTTTCATTTTAAAAGACTACACAAATTTTGGGAGAAAAATAACCATGATGTTAAGACATAATTTGGACTTGTCACAAGACATTATGAGAACAGAGAAGGAGCAACAAACAAATGCTTGTTTAATTCCTTTAATAATCCATATAATAAGCAAGATATATAGTTAAATCTCAGAACACATTTTTAGTACAGTTTAACACTTGATCCATTTTGGAGATGACTACTCTGCCTCCAAAATGTTCGGTAGATGGCCCTATAAATAAAACTTGAAAAAAAGTATGTTCATGATTCTAACATCCATGAGGACTTTGAAAGCATAGCACTGCCTTCTTGGGAATTTTGTGAATAAGAATGTATGACAACATTCAAGATGTAATTCAAGTTTCCATGGATGACGCAAGTGAGAAATTATAAATTTATATTCTTAAGTTGATTGTAGGGTCCCAGCAGAACACAGCTACAGTTGCATTCTTCCTACTGCAGTCCTACAGTGGAGGAACTGTTCAGTGAGTCATGATCAAAGGGAAAGCAAATGGTTGAGCAATGGATAGGAAAGAAATTTGGTTCACTTGACTTTGTATTGAAAGTTGTCACCCTGAAGTTGTCCCAAGTCCGCCTGCATAATGAGAGCTATCATGAAGAAGACTGATAAAGATTGAAAGACATTGACAACAACAACATTTCATCATTGGTAAAAATGTTCCACAAGGTACTGATAATATATCCAGGGATCATGCATGACTTATTCACATAATGGCAGTGTCTCCCATTCTGAATAACTTCTGGAGATAATGGAATATGGACAGGGAAAGCATTTCCACTCCATCAGCAAAGACATCGTTGTCCAGGAAAGAAATGATGAAATAACACTACCTGTATCCTTTCTTTTTGAGTGTCAAAAAGTGAAAAGATGAAAGATTAAAATAAGATTTAACGACCTCATGTACTTTTACATGGAATATGGAATTTGATGATCTTCTATATGTTGGGAAATGAAAAGTCTTTTTTTAAAAAGCAAGAGAAAGATAATTTGCTGTTCTAGAACTGATTGTACAATGACCCACTTACATCTCAGGCCATGTGTGGTGTCTTTTGAATATAAGCCCAGCCACCTGTCAATTTGGTGGGGTTCAAGCGTGCTCTGCAAAAGACATTTTTCTAACTGTGGAAACCAACAAAGGCAATAACAGCTTTATTTAGTTGGTCAGCGTATATCAAAACATCTAGGGTCATTTAGGATTGTGGACTTTCTTTAATTGTGCATGGAAATGTAAATTGGTGACAATAAGCTTTGAAAGCTATTATAATATTTTTATTAAAATACAAAATGTGTGTTTTCTTTAAATCAGTATTTCATATTATATATATTCACATAAGTACACAAAATATATATATACATAGCGTTTAATTTTATTTGTATAAAATAATGCATACACATACACGTGTGTACTTTTTGAAGTGTGTCTATATTTATATGTATACATACACATATATATGCATGCACATACACACAGAAAGGCATTCATCATAATAACAGAAAGAATACTGTACTGCTCTTCCATAAAGAAAGATAAACTTGAGTTAATTTGTAGGAAGATGGATGCACCTTGAGACCATAATGTTAAGTGAACGAAATCAGAAACACAAGCTTAATTATTCATGGTTTCTCTTATATGAGAAATTCAAATTATAAATAAAGAGCAAGATAAAGTTAGATAATTGCAAGTAGGGAGATAGACTTTTCTCAAATGGGAAGGGAATCAAAAGATGAAGGGCAGAAGAGAAGGCAGAGAAAGGGTACAAAAAAGGAATGAATGTGTTATCTACATGGACCACCTCCACACAAAGATGTAAACATGTGCAAATGTGTACTAATAAAAAAGACAATAAAAGAAATCATATATGTAAATAATTCTAGTTCACAAGGAATTAATAAAATAAATTTTGGGGGCTAGGGATTTAGCTCAGTGGCCTAAGTACCTGCCTGACAAGTGCAAGGTCATGAGTTCAATCCCTGGTGGCGGAAAAAATAAATAAATAAATAAATAAATTTCAGTATATGTATACAATAGACTACTAAACAACTGTTATAAAGAACATGGATCTATCTCCAAATGCAGATAAATCTTCATTATGTGAAAAGAAGCAAACTAGGAATAGGAAGTATGTCACTATTTCAGTTTCTATAAATTAAATAATATGAGGAGTGTATATGGACTTACATGACTTCGCAACAACAGAAAATTACATTAGAAAAAAAATGAAGTATATACTTGATAACTTTAGCCAGGCATGGTGGCTCACGCCTGTAATCCCAGCACTCAGGAGGCTGAGACAGGCGGATCGTTGTGAGTTCAAGACCAGCCTGGGCTACAAAGTGAGCTCAAGGCCAGCCTGAACAGCATAGTGAGACCCTGTCTCAAAAACAGGGCTGGGGATCTAGCTCAGCGGTCTAAGCGCCTGCCGGGCAAGCGCAAGGTCGTGAGTTCAATCCCCGGTGCTGCAAAAAAAAAAAAAAAAATACTTGATAACTTTTAGTGAAATCATATAGATGATTTTAAATTTGCACATTATCACTTTATATCATCTATGGTTCATTACATATTTATACATTTTGGAATAAAAATAGGTATGTATTTATGGAAAACCACAGCATAAACAAAGAAACAAAAGAGCAGCTACCTGGGCTTAGAGTAGCTTTTAAAGTTACTGGGTGTGTTGGGAGTTCACAGTATCACTCTTAGGGTCTTTAATGTATACAAAAGAAAATACCATAACCCTTAAAAGCATAGGTCAAAATTACTAAGATTTGAAGTGTTTTGACATTTCCTAGTTTTCCCTAAGTAATTTGGTCAGTGTCTTCATATTTCTTTCTCCTCTTTCTATGTTTTTGGCTAACTGTCTTTCTTATTACCTCTTTGTGGGTCAGAGAATAAGCAGAAAAAACAAGGTAAAACCAACAGCAGAAAAGCCACTTAAAATTTTGAGATGTGTAATTCAAAAGTTGAAGCAGTGGGGTTGATGCTACTTCACATTTTTAGGTAAATTATGAAGGGCAGTACTCAAAATGTCTTTTGTGAGATGATGAATGGCCAGGGTTGTTTTATTGTACATCAATGTTGTTTTATTGTACAACAATGATGTACAGATTTTTAATATTCTCTTTAAAAGGCAAAGTATAATATAAGGAATTATTTGTTTGAAAGCCGAAATTTACCTTGCATTTTTCCATTTTTTATTAAACATATATTTGATTTCTAAATACAGAAACTGACCTAATATTTGCCATTTGCAGGTACCAACTTATGATGAAAGTAATCATTATGTACTACAAATATGTACTAATAAAATTAAACATTTAAACATAAATATATAACTAAAATTGGAAACAATTCTACAACATTTGGGTAGGTTTATTCTGGAGTTATTTTTTGAGGAATTAATCAGATCATTGTTAGAATACATTTTAACTTTAGCACATAATTGTAGAATTATGAAAAACAATATTGATTCTACATTTACTAGACAAACTTTTGATGCATAATTGATTTTAAAAAATTATACAGTGTACTTTTTCTTAGGGTTTGATACATTTCTAAACCCATGAAATCATTACTACAATCAGTAATTACTACAATCAATAAAACTAATTTCCTCACCTGTAAAATGTCCCTTTATAGTGCCTCTTCCCGCTACTCCCATAGAGAACTTCTTATCTACCTTTGGTCACAATAGATTAAATTTTTTAAAACATTTTATGTTACTGAACTCATCTTGCATGTATCTTTTTTATCTTTTTCCACTCAATTTAATGATTTACAGATTTTTTTTTATATGTATAAATAACATTTCTTTTTATTGCTAAATATTAATACATGTGTGGGTTTATGATAACATACTTTTCATTTATCTATTGATTGAAATATGGACTGTGATTTTATCCTTTTACAAACAAATCTATTAACATTTATATGGATGCATGTTTTCATTTCTTTTGGGTAGAATGGCTAATTGTAGAGTCTTGTTTTACGTTTTCAACAGCTGGGCATCAAAATTCTAGTGGCGTTACATCTTGACCAATCAAATAGGTGTGCAGTGGTATTCCCTAATGGGTTTAATTTGTCTTTTTCTGATGGCCAGTGCTATTTAACAAATTCAAATATGTGTAACAACCATGAGCATATCTTCAATTTAAGTTTTTGTTCAAATTATTATCTATTTTCTCAGTGCGTTGTTCAGCTGCTTCTTATTGAATGATATGATATCTTTATATATTCTGCATATAAATTCTTTGACTAACATGTGTTTCAAGTGTTTTCTCCTAGTCGAGACTTTGTCTCCCTCTTTCCCTCCTTATCTCCATCCCTCTGTCCCTCCATCCCTCCGTCCTTTCCTCCCTCCCTCTACCTCTCCTTACATTTTACTGCCTCTCCTCTCTCCCTCTACCTCTTTCCCTCTCTCTCTCTTTCTTTTCTGATACAGTCTCACAATGTAGTTCATGCTGGCCTTATAAACACTATACAGTATAGCTCAAGCTGAATTCAAATTCTCAGCAATCCTCTTGCCTCAGCCTCCCAAGTGCTGGAGTTACAGGTGTGCATCACCACACCCAAATGTATTTTCATTTACTTTATGGAATCTTTATGGAGTAAAAACTTTTAATTTCAATAAAGTGTAATTTACTAGTTCTAATTTTTTGTGACTTTTCTGTTCTAAGATACTTTTAACTATTGTAAGACCCCCAAAGTCTATCACTTGTATTTTGATAGAAATGTTTAATGACTTTAGGCTTTACATTCAGGTTTATTATGCTCAGGTTAATTTTTATACATGATATACAGTAAGATTTTTTTTCAGTTGTTTTATCATTGCTTTTTAAAAGGATGCTTTATTTCCCCATGAATTTCCTTGGCATCTTCATGAAAATCAATCGGTTGTATTGTAAGTCCAATTCTCATCTGTTTATTTTATAAATTTTTGCAGATATAAAACGGCCTTGATAGCTTTTAACATTTTCCTCAGCTTCCTTAATCTGTGTTTGAAAAAATTTTATAATTTTGTACACTTTTAGAGTGTACAATGTGATGTTTCAATATGTGTATCATTTTCTGCCATAAGATACTTAGGTTGTTTGCTTACTTGCTTGCTTGCTTCCTTCCTTGCATCCTTCCTCTCTTTCTCTCTTCCTTTCTTCCTTCCTTCCTGCCTCCCTCCC
>RJWT010006530.1:0-28979 GCA_004365215.1 Cuniculus paca | reverse complement strand
GAATACCCAATTGTGAGAGTCAGCTTGTGTGTGAGAAAAATCAAGATTATTGTAATAGGAGTAGCTCCTGTAAGGTAAAGAGTGCAGGAGATGAATTGAGAAAAGTGGGCAGGGTCCTTGCGTTTTGGGATTTTTTAGGCCATGGTAAAGAGGTTGAGTTTTGTGTAAAATTTTATGAGAAAACATTGGAGAGCTTTGTGCAGAGGAATGATATAATTTATTTATATTTTTGAAAAATCATGCTAGCTGCCAGGTGAAGTGGGGATGGCAAAAGGATGGGAGTGGGAATGGGGAGACCAGTTGGGAAATTTATGGTCAGGATTCTAGAAGAGGGACTGTGGTGGTCTGGATCAAGATGAGTTCAGTGATGAGAGCTGAAAGCAGGATATATTCTGATGGCAAGGCAGTAAGGTTTGCTGATATATTGACTGTTTGTTTAAGATAATGAGCACTACCAAAGATAACTTCCATGGATCCAAAACTAGGAGTCTGAAAAAATAATTGGAATTTTGCCTTTAAGATTTTATAGTTGAGATGTTTTCCAAATACTCAAGAGAAACCGTCAAGAGGGCAGTTAGCTGTAATAGGAGCTCAGGTGAAAGGTTAGGGATGGATATACATTTGGGACTCACCAACACATTCTTGATGCTTTGTATTTAAGGCAACAGGACTCAAGGAGCTTACCATATGGTGGGTGTAGAGAAGAAGAGGAATATCATTCTTGATAACATTGAGATGATGCAAGCAGGAAGAGGAGCCAGTAAATGAAAGGGAAGACATGTAGGGGGCATTGTTTCTCACAAGTCATACAAACAAAATGTTTCAAGGAAGAAAGAGCCCTCAGTGCAATCCTATCAAAGGGTCAATGACATTCTTCATGGAACTAGAAAACAAACCCCTAAAATTCATGTGGAAACACAAAAGCAATCTTGAACCAAAAAGGCAATGCTGGAGGTATCATAATGATACAGGGATGATATCAGAACCTCCAAGTATGATATATGAAGTATTATAACTCCCAACCTGTTAGATGTCTGAGATGCTGGGTTCATGTTCTCTAAAATTGAGTGAATTCTAGGAACAAGGAGGTTAAGAGTAAGAAATTTTATTGAGGGGTAGAAAGCTCCTACCAGAGGGACAGGAGGGGACTCCCAAAAAGTGGATTCCCCAGGACGCCACTTGTTAGGGGAAGTTTTATGGAGCACAAATACATGGGTACAATGTGAGTTACAGATGTGATCAACCAATAAGATTATAAGTATAACTGCTTAGGTAATATTGATCCAGTAGGAAAGCACGTCACATGATGAGTGGGTATGAAAAGAACAAAGAACTTCTCAGATAGGTGATGAATCTGGGGGTTTTAGTTATCCACTGGGGTGACTGAAACAGGGAAATGCTTTAAGATACAGGCACAGGCAATGACTTCCTGAATACGACTCCAATAACTCAGGAAACAATGCAAGAATCAACAAGTTGGTTGCATTAAATTATAGAGCTTCTGCTCAGCAAACAATAGATTGAAGAGACAGATTACAGAATTTAAAAAAAATCTTTACCAACTATTCCTCTTGCAGAAGATTACTATCTAGGATATATAAAAACTAAAAAATTAATGCCAAAAAAGTAGTCCAAATCACTAAACGGGCAAATGAATTGAACAGACACTTCTCAAACGAGGGAGCACAAATGGCCAATAAGTATATGAAAAAATAATCAGCATCTCCAGCCACATGGGAAATGCAAATCAACAGTACGCTGAGATTCCAACTTACCCAGTCAAAATGGCTGTCATCAAAAATACAGGGGGAAAAATGTTGGTGAAATGCTGGTAAAAGGAACCCTTCTATATGGTTGGTGGGAATTTCCACTATGGAAATCAGCATAGGATTTCCTAAAAAAAAACTCCACATGGTGCTACCACATGATCCTGCTACAGCACACTTTAGTAAATACCCAAGGAGATTAAATCAGCATACCAAAGGGATATCTGCGTACTCACATGTATTGTAGTGCCAGATCATAGAATCAGGCTACAATGCCTGTCAAGGGATGATTTGGTAAAGAAAATATGATTTATGTATATTGCAATATTGTTCAGCCATAAGGAAGAATAAAATCACATCATTTGCAGGAAAATAGTTGGAAGTTGAGATCATCATATTAAGCAAAATAAGCCAGACTCAACCAGACAGATATCACATGCTTCTGTAATATGTGGAATCCAGGGGAAAAACAAAGACAGACAATAGAAGGGAGGGGAAAAAGGGGGTTTGGGGTAGGGGTCACAAGAGGGTTAGGGAGCAGTGGGAGAATGAACATGGTCAAAGTTTATATACATTATGAAAATGTCACAATGAAACCCACTATTCTGTGTAATTATATGCACTAATAAAAATAATTTAAAATAAAAATCCTGATATTTTAGTCAGTATTATAACTCAAGGCATAATTCAGAAAACATCTTTTTCTGTTATATATTTTGATGCCTTTGTGTTCTTATAAAGTAGGAATGAGCTAAAGTCATAATATCTTCCTTTGATTCTAAATTGTTTGCTACGTATATTATGGTACATTGTTAAAATACTTGCTTTGTTCTGCTATTGTCTAGTGAATTAATTTCATCTTATTCTTGCTCTGAAAAAAATAAAAGAATGAGAGAGCCCTAAAATTTTCCCATGTTACTGAATGAGCAAGTAAGATGAGGGCCAAGATCAGTCACTGCTGATCTGGACAAGAAAGCTGTAGTCTAACAGGGAGAAAGCTCTTCGGAGCAGAAGAGAATTTTTTCCTTTCACTGAAAACAACAGGATATTCTACAAAGTCTGAAAGAAAATAACTTCCAACCTAGACATTTAAAAATGCATTTTGCAGTAGTGGAGATGAAACACAGACATTTTCAGACTGAAAACCTTTTCCTTAGAATGGATGCATTATGTATGATAAAAAGAACACTACAGCTGTTAAAATTTTTCTTATAAGTAGTGAGAAAAAAACAGAGATGGAAGCTTGGGGCATGTAATGCAGGAAAAAAGTGTAGCCAAAAGTGCAAATGTGTATAAATCCAGTCAGGTTCATTTTGAGTGGGATGTAGACTAGGTCAGGAGATTAATTTCTATTCACCTCTCTCCCATGTGAAAGGCATAGTTTCTCCTCATTAAAGATGTGCTTCCCAGATTGAAGGATACCTTCGCCTCTCTTTCTCTGTCCTATTTCACATACGTGGACAGTAAGGTGGCAAGTCTCTGGGCTGGTTTTGCTGAATAGCTCCTCTCAGCAAACCCTTACTCTAGAGCAGGCTATTCTCTGAAACATGAATGAGAACTATTTAGCATTTTGGTTCTCAGCTGTTATCCTAGTTGCCAAATTTGAAAAATGTGGAGCCCACATTGTTATAAAAGTCTGTGAACAGGAGGGAAGAAGTAATAAAAAAGCAGTGCTTCTGATTGTGCTTGCCCAATTCAACTTTGACCTCTGTTACATGCTAGGCTTTGGTTAGAGATTTTGCTCAAAATGGTTCTTTTAAACAAATAAAAATAAACCCTCCAACTTTTACACTGTTTATTCCACTATGTAAATTAATTGATATTTACCTTTTATAATAGTAGAATTTTGATTTACAAGATGAGGGTAGGAGTACTATGGAAAAGGAGATTGAAGAGGACATCAGAAAATGGAAAGATCTCTCTTGTTCCTGGATAGCAGAACCAATATAGTCAAAATCATTATACTTCCAAAACTTTTATACAGATTTAATGTAAGACCAATCAGAATACCAATAGCATTCTGCTCAAAACTAGAGAAAGCAATCCTAAAATTCATATGGAGCCAGAAGAGACCTAGAATAGCAAAACCAATTCTGCGCAACAAGGGGAAGACAGGGAGCATCAAAATCTTGGACTTCAAATTATACTACAAAGCTACTGTGATAAAAGCAGCATGGTATTGGCAAAAAAACAGACTCATGGATCAGTGGAACAGAATAGAGGATACAGAAACAACGCCAGGTACATTCATCTACCTTATCTTTGACAAAGGCACCAAATACTTTTGCTGGAGGAGATAACCTCTTTAACAAAAGGTGCTAGGAAAACTGACTGAAGGTTGAGCCTAGACCCATAGCCCTCACCATGCACTGAACTAAAATCAAAATGGATCAAAGATCTAAATATTAAAACAAAAGCTCTTAACTGGCTGGAAGATGAAATAGGTAAAACTCTTGAAGACATAGGCATAGGCAAAGACTTTCTGAACAGAACCCAAGTTGCACAAGAAATAATACCAAGAATCAACAAATGGCATCACATGCAATTGGAGATTTCTGCACAGCAAAGGAAACTGCCAATAGAGTGAAGAGATAACCTGTAGAATGGGGAAAAGTTTTGCCAGTTACTCCTTAAGGGCCTAGTATCTAAAATAAACAAAGAACTAAAAGAAATTAGATTCCCTAAATTTAAAGATCCAATGCAAAAATGGGCATCGGAAATGAATAGACCCTCCTCAAATGAAGAAGTGCAAAAAGTCAATAAATGCATGAAAAAATGTTCAACTTTGCTAACCATTTGAGAAATGCAAATTAAAACAACACTGAGATTCCATCTCACTCTAGAAAGAATGGCTACCACTAAGAAATCAACCAATAACAAATGTTTGTCAGGCTTTAGGGAAAAATAAACCTTTCTTCCTTGTTGGTGGGACTGTAAACTGGTAGAACCACTATGGGAATCAGTATGGAGATTCTTCAAAAAACTAAAACTAGAAATTCCATTTGATCCAGTTTTTCCCTTTCTAGGTATCTTCCTGAAAGAGTTAAAGACATCATATTACTGTGATATATGCATACCAATATTTCTAGCAGGGTAATTCATAATAGTTAAGTCTTGGAAGCA
Source organism: Cuniculus paca (assembly GCA_004365215.1). Lineage (NCBI taxonomy): Eukaryota > Metazoa > Chordata > Mammalia > Rodentia > Cuniculidae > Cuniculus > Cuniculus paca. The sequence continues at coordinate 24,090 of RJWT010006530.1, read as the reverse complement.
GCCTATATGTCCATCAACAGATGAATGGATAAAGCAAATGTGGTATTCGTACACAGCAGGGTACTATTCTGCCACAAAGAAAGATAAACATCTCATTCGTAGGCAAATGGATGTACCTTGAGAACATAATGTTAAGTGAAGTAAATTGGACACATAGATTTGAATACCATATGATTTCTCTAATATGAGAAATCCAATATATAAATAAAGTGCAAAATAAAAGACAGACAATAGGGGAAAAATATTATTGTAATCCAGCATGGATAATGTATCTAAAAGCATACCTTGATTTAGCATGATTGTCTTATGTGTTTTTTTAAAAAATATTTTTGGCCTGTTAGTCTGGCTGCTAATCTGTATTTAAGATAATTAACTTGATAAGGGTTTATAAAATAAATGAATGTGATGCTGGCAAAATAAAAGTTTAAAAGGAGGAGAAGGGGAAGGTTAAAAAAAGAATTGAGATGTGCTATGTACATGCATAAATCCCCACCACGAATGTAACTGTTGTTGTTACGGCTTGTGTCTAGATGCCTTCCCAAAGCCTCATGGAGTCAGGTGGGGTTTTTCAGAAGTGACTGGATCTAGTGTGTGACACTGGGGTTGACTCATGGTGTAATGCTAGGCTCAAGGGCACTGGGATTAAGGGTGCGAGTGCTCCCCACCCTGAGTACCCCAGATGAGATACAAGGGATATAAAGAGTTGTGGTTGTCCCTTGTTACCTTGCTGACTTCTGCTTTCTGGCTGCCATGGGCTGTTTCTCCTCTGTGATGACCCTCTGCCATGTGCCACTCCGCCTTGGAGCCAGCCAACTATGGGCTGAAACCTTTATGAACTGTAAGCCCAATAAACTTTTCCTCCTTTAAATTTGGATGTTGATTATTTTGTCTCAGCAATGAGAAAAGTAACTAAGACAATTGTGTACTGCAAACATGTACTAATAAAAATAAAAATTAATAACTAAAATGAGGTGTGTTTGAAACTATTTCCCAAAGTCATGTACTCAGCATGTGCCAATCACTGTAACATGGTCATCAGTGCCCCTAAGTTCAATTTCTGAATTCTCTGACTCTCAGAAGATTGTATCCAGTCCCTTCTTAATCCAGTTGAGGTGCAGGGGAGTCTTGATTCTTCACCATTACGACTTTAGTATTTGGGCTTCTGTCTCCTCAGTGTTGTTCAGGAATACAACAATTTGCTGAGGGAAGCCTCATTTCAGGGGGGTCATGCTTCCGCAGAAGAGATTAGAGCATTCATGTAACCTCATCATTCTCTTCCAATTCAGTAATCTGAAAACTGCAGAAATTGGTAAATTGCTCTTGGCGCGGTTAAAACTGGCAGCCATAAATAATTCTGGCGAGGTGACACACTGGCCAGCAGTAATGGTGAGAACCCCTGAGGAGCTGCAGGGCAGGCGTAGCCAAGGGGAAGGCACTGGACTTCAGCTTCGGGTCACGTCCAATGGTCACAAGTCAGTGCTTTACTAATCACTCAAGCACAGGATTATTTTCAAGAAATAAAACGTGAAATAACTTATTACCTTTTCAAAAGATCTCTTGAAAACACATGGGAAAATTGGTATGAAGAATGAGGACTTTAATTAAGTAAAACAACGTTAAATCTAACTAGAAGTTTTCTAATTCCTTTCCTTTGAAGACAGGTTGTATAGAAAAATGAGCTGTTACAACTTGTTCATATTCAGGGAAGAAGATTCTAGAATTAGTGGTATTCAGGAAAATCACAGTTTTGTTATTAATTTTTGTGTTTAGTTTTACAGATTCCATGTTAAGAGGCCATCATTTCTTACAGGCTTCCTCAAAAATGTAGTCTATGGCCTGAAAATCACAGTAGAATCGTCTCTCTTTTTTTTTTTTTATCATTTGAAACACACTACATCCAACTCATTATTAAAACAGTAAATACATGATTCTAGTCATTAATTTAAATACAAAATTCTTAGGTCCCCACTGAGGAATTGGTTAAAGGAATGAACCCCAGGTAGACTCTGCCTGTCAAAAGGGAAAGATGCTCAGCTTGGAGAAGGAGCAGGGTGCTGGGCTCGGTCAGCAATCACCCAGGCGCTGTTCCTGCTACATGGAGAATCTGTGACCATCTTCCATGAGTGTTAAAAGCTGCCTTTTCAAAGGAGCGGATCAACACTTTTCTTTCCCCTTCCCTCTGTATGCCTTTCAAAGTTTTATTTGTATATCCAGAAGCTAAAAATAAACAACCAAACCACACCATCCCTTAGCGACTGAGTTTTTATAAACATCATACAATGTACAGCATGCACTCTCAGGTTTTTTTGTTTGTTTTGTTTTTGTTGAAAAATTTGTTCCTTCTGTAGAATCCTCTATCCTTCTTCATGACATTGTTCTTTACGCCACCCAAACAAAAATAATCCCAGATGCCCACCCTAATGCCTTCCTCTCTCTCACTGCTCATCAGCTCTTCTCTTTTATGATCTTCATTTGGGAATTTATTTTCTCTGTCCTGGGACATTGCAGTTGTCTCCTTAAATATTTCTCAAATTTTTCCAACTTTCCTTTATCCCTTGACTCTTACCATCAAATTCATCTCCTGGAGTCTACAGATAGATGTTTCTAAAATGCAACTGACAGTGTTAAACCCCTGTCTAAAGTTTTCAGAAACTTCTGCGCTTCCTGAAGGACAAAGTGCAGACACGGATTCATGTTATGCAATGACTTTGATGGTATATCTGGCCTTTTTACCTAAGCTGGTATTTCTCCCACAAACTGTTCCAGCTACTAGTCTGAACTAGATTTCCTAACACATTACCTCATACCTACTCTCCCATTTTCACCGAAAGACTCTTACTTATGCTTTAAAACCCAGCTCAAGTAATTTTTCTTTTTTACTGGCTGATGCACACTTTCCTGCCTTTATCCTTCTGAGCAGATCTAGTCATTTTGTCCTTAGTGATACCGGTAAACTCAGAATCCTCTGCTCTATTAAAAGTTTTCTTCCCTATGAGACTGGGAGTAGAGACTAGGTCATATCTACTTGGTATGTTTTCTGTCTGCTGCTGGCCTGGTATATAGGAGGTGCTTTTAGATGTTGGTTGAGTAAAAGGAAATTCATGCTTCATCTGGACTATTCATTATTTTAAAGATTATTGTTTTCTTTTGCTTATAACAATACTAACCCATGATTGGAAAAAATTTAGAAGAGCTATCTATTCCAAGAGTGAGTTTTTAACTGATCTGTGTCCAAATCGAATTCAGATGTTTTGTGCCTTCCTTCTAAGGCCCTCATAGAATCTCTTTCTCCTATCACGAGATTCCCAGAGGGGTATAGTTTGTGTTTTGGAGCAGGCCTGTTATTGCTGGTTATCATGGCTAACAGAGATGGGGCTTCAATAACCAAGCCAGAACGCAGCTGTTTTCCCTGAAAGTTTCAGTGAGGATTCATTTCTAGTTGGAGCCCTGCTTCTGAGTTGCAGCTTCTACGATGTTTCATACCAGGAAGTTTGGGAGTTGGCTTCTCTTTCCCAGCACTAGAGCTGCTGGCCTTTTGCTGGGCAGGTGAGAGTGCAGGCCCTTGATTGCTGTACTCAGAGCTGGTCAATTAAGGTGTGATGTGTCAAGAGGTCTCAAGAGCCTCTTGTTAAATCTGCTTAGCAATTGTGGGGCCCGTGGTTCCTTTTTCTCTTACGATGATTTCTCAAAGGCATGTTTCCATCTCTGCCATCTCCGATTGTCCTGTTCTCGACTCCCGTCTTCATTATCTGCAGACATGTCTCTGTACGTCTAAACTCCAAAAGTGCACGGCTCAGATTTATAGCTGACACCTTCACCACCCCCATGTAATAATGCATGTTCATCCTTTGCAACAGATAAGAACATAAACTGGACTCTATTCCATGCGTGTACTTTGTTTTTTCTAATTGATTCCATTAACTATTGTTCTTTTGTTAATAATAATAAACAGTCTACCTCTATAAAAGATAAGGCTTGTGATTACTTCTGCTAATTATGAAAAGTTTCCAAAGAGTTGGGTTAGCAAGTTATGACAGTTGTATGGTTTGTTCTTTTGGGAGCTGGTTAATGGTATGCGTTTGCCATGTGTTAAAGTAACTTCATTGAGCTGTATATAACTCAGGTGGAAATTATTCAATTTACCTTTTATTTCTGGCTGAGTTTGTCTGGGTGCATATCTGTTGTTACTGTGTTGATTTACTCGTGTAGACTGTGTTTTTCAAATACGAGTGCCAATGAATAAAACCTGGTTACATCAGAATCTCTAACAACAATCATACTGTATATCTTTAGTCACTTTCCTCATTGCTGAGATGAAATACCTTATACCCACAGCTCAGAGGAGGAGAGGTTTATTTTGACTCACGGTTTTAGAGGATTCAGTCCAGAGTCAGCTGGCTCCAAGGCAGAAAGGATATAGTGGAAGGGTCTGGTGGAAGAAAGCTGCTCATGTCATGGCTGCCGGGAAGCACAGAAGGGAGAAGCCAGGAAGTGGGATAGACCCTTTCATGCCCCCAAGTGATTCACCTCTTCTAACTGGACCCCAAATTCTCATAGCGTGTTTAACTACTGATTCACTAGTGGATGAACCCTGAGGGTTATAACACTTCTGTGATTCAATCATCTTCTAAAAGTTCCATCTGAGGTTTTTTGGGGACATTTCAGATCTGAAGCATAACACTGTATCTCACATATATGCAGTTATTATGTTAATCAAAATTTAAAAAAATATTTGATATAGAATTGCTAACTACCGGGGCCAGTAATCTAGCTCAGTGGCCTAAGTGCCTGCCTGGCAAGCATAAGGTCGTGAGTTCAATCCCCGGTGCCACACACACACAAAAAAAAGAATTGCTAACTACCCTGATTTGATCATTATACATTTTATGCTTGTATTACCACACTATATCCTATAAATATATACAATTAAAATACTACTGATTTATCAATACAAAAAAAATTTTAATAGAAAACCAGTAATCATAAACACAGAATATATATATATATATATATATATATATTTTTTTTTTTTTTTTTTTTTTGTACTGGGAATTGAACTCATGATCTCGTGCTTTCCAGGCAGGCGCTTATGCCACTGAGCTAAACCCCTGGCCACAGAATATATTTGTGTTGTAGATTTAGGTATTTCTTTCATGGCTATGCTGTCTGTGCAATGGAATGGTACTTCAAGGCCTTTTATTATTTATAATGTCACTCATTCCGACAAATCAGATGTTTTACTTAGGTTTACCAAAAATAGAAAATGTGCTAAATATTAGTAATCTCATCTGGCTTTGAATCAAATTGGCAAGGAAATACACAAATTTCAAATTCATTACACATAAATGAAAACACACATTAAGATTCTCAAATAGTCATTTTATTAACAAATACAAATTTGAAATGTTAGTGGTAAAATATATCAATATTGAACAAAGATGTGCATAAACAGTACAGCAATTTTATAACTGAGAGGACATCTCAACTTTGTTAGTTTTGGTGACATCTTCCCAACCACGTCTAATCATCAGTATCTTCTTCCTCAAGCATGGCAGGAACAGTATGGTTTTCCATATCAGGACAATGATTGGAAGGAAAACAGCTATTATAAACGTTGGAGGTGTATACCACACATATTGTTTTGCATCTACCCATTTGTTCCAGGCAAAAATCAATGCATGCATTGTACCCAGTAGGAGGGAAACAATTCCAAGTTTGCTCTATAAAAGAAAAGCAATGTTATCTTAGGATTGGTTCAGTAAGAGTTTATTCCACCCTACTTCATCTGGATCTGTTCTGTTACTTGGAAATCTTTTCAATCATCTAGGATTCCTTCCCTAACACAATTCTCAACCATGTCCATTCATACCTTTCCTCTCTCATCATTTTGCTTTTGGGTGGTGTTCTTGTCTATATGCTAAGTTGAGAAAATTCATAACCTTTTTAGTGTCAGGTGATCAACAGCCCTATCTTTCCTTTCTCTGCCATTCTGTTAATTTCTTTTATGACATTTACTTTAGGGTGCTTTGTCTCTTGTGTATAGGCCTTAATTCTGTCTATCAACAGACATCTAAAATCAGGAACTGCATCTTACTCATCACACATTCTCTTCAAAATTAGCACAACAATTTGCTGCATGTATTAGGTGCTCAGTAAGAATTGACAGGTTGACCAAAGCTCACTGCAAAGGTCAGTTTGACTTCAGTGATCTTTATCAATTGTGACAGCAAGGAATGTGATTCCTACTGATTTTAGTAAATGAATAGTGAAGAGAGTGAGCTTGGACTGTATTTTTAAGAAGTCAGACATGCTGCTAAAATGGAAAAATACTGGAAATTACTTCAATGTTTGAACAAAATAGAAATCTACTGATGTGAAGAAAATTTTAACTTGCGTTGCAATACTTTGGCATCACAGAGAAAAGTTGCTTATGAATAGTTGTTCACCTATGTAATTTTATGGCATTTTGACAAAAGCTTTTCTAGTTAACTTCTGGCTTCTATTCATTTTACTCCAAATAATCGTTGGCCTGCCAGAATCAATCTAACTCACACTTATTCCACTGTACTCTTAAGCCCCTGTGAATACTATTAAATAGCTAACTTTATGTTTTCAGATACGAATCTCCAAGGTAAACTGTAGTGCAACCATCTGTTTAACTGTAAATGAAAACCTTCTAGGTGAGTGAGTGAAAAATATATGTGATTGTTAGAGATTAATTTCATTAAATATGCATTGTATCCTTACTCTGAGCTAGCTATTGTACACATGGTGGGATGGACTCAGCCATCAAGATGCAGTGCTTGAATCCCTAAATAAAAAAAGTGGTGCTCAGTGTATGTGTGACAGACAAAGCAATGTGAAGAGAAATGATTTCATGAAGAACACAGAACATCAACGGCTATCAGGCCAAACACGGAAAATGATAAAATACTTTGCATGGAGAATGTAGTACCATCTTTAAGCCACATTTGAATAATTCAGATGGAGAGACATTTTTTAGCCTAAGCAAGTGCCATGGGAAAGTGCTGGAAACATGTATGAACATGTACAAAGGATAGCGGGGAATTCTAATGCTGTGGAAATTTTCGAAGATGTCCACCCATAAAAGTTAAGTCTATGTAATTTAAAAAATTTTGGCAGTGGTATGATGGAATTGAATTTAGTCCTATGAATGCTGTCAGACATGGGCACCATTCTGAATTCTAGTATGCTATACTTTTTAAGTGTAACCTCCCACTAGGAGATAAATTCCAGTACATTTGTGAAAGTTTTGAATTCCAGGAATATTTAGAATGTGCAAACGAGTAAGCTTTCTAAAATGTGATCTGGAAAAAGCAGCTTTTAAAATTAGATATTAGAATACCTTTTCTCAATAAAACTTATTTCAAGGAGAGAGTTTTTTTTTCTAGATCTACAAAGCTGTGTAACTTAAATGGGGTGACTAAATCTGGGGATAGGCATAATAATCTTTTTATTTTGGAGGAACTAGTAAAAGATGGATATTCCTAAAGTATCACATTCATACTTATTACACGGGTAATGAATTGTCTAACAAGTTTCAGTGTTAAATATTTTTCTTTTAGTAATGTCTTTTATTTACATCTGCAAAATGCATCCTATTTAGAAGCAACAGAGAAAAGAGAATATTAATCAGAACAAGTGTGGAATCCTTACTCTTGGAAACATTTGCTATTTTTTTTGTAATGGGATAAAGTCAATGTACTTTACATTAGGAACACAAAAAGATTTATCTCTCTGAGGGACTAAAGTTATTTGCATGTATCATTTACCTGAATATAGTGAAATTCTCTCCATGTCAAAGAGTCACTGATGGATGGAATTGATGTCACAGCCAACAGAGCCAGTATTGCAAGTCCCACAATTCCCAGAGACACATAAATCTCCATTCTCCAAACATCATGCTCAATCCAAGCATCTTCTTTATTTTGCTGAACCTACCAGAAGATAAAAGAGGAAAGAACAAATGCAAGCCACATATGAGTCCCCTTCTATATCCCTTACTCTACTATGGAGGTCTTGATAACAAAGGAAACTTGCACAAATTTATGAGTTTTCTTTTCTTTGTCTGTGTTCCTCGGGAGAAATGACAGAGGATCTATCAGTCTTTTTCCCTGAATGAAAAATTTATATAATGTTGTAATTATTACTTATGTAATAATTAGCTGATGGTTTACTTGGGCAGAATCGTAAAGTACATGTAACATGTAAAGAAGCAGAAGATAAGAATGATTAGCATTAAAAAGTAATTTCATGAGGGTGGAATAAGATGGAAAAGGGGCCCTGTCCATGAGCAAATTATACTTTTATGCCTTTAAAGTTGTACTTTATTTTCACCTTAGAATATATTCCTCAGTGTGACGTTATACAGTGAAGCCTCAGTGAAGCACAATAAATTAATTTTAAAATTCAGATTACTTTCTCAACAGGGTTTTAACACGGGTTTGGAGTGTTGATATTACAAGAAAGGACTAATTTGTTAAGTGACTTAGGCTTTTTAGTTCAATAATATCATTTTACCTGTTGGTACGCCCAATTTAGCAACTTGTATCTGTAGGATCGTCTCATTGGATAAGATAGACTATAAATTGCATGCAGTACAGCAAAGAAGAAACTGAGAAGCCCAAACTGCTTTCTTGTTAACATCCATTTATCTAACCAAGGTGGGAATTTCTTATATTTGGTTCCATTACGAAGTTGCACAACTGCTGCTATCACACCTGGCAGATAAACCAATGCCAAGAGAGTGATGGAAACCATTGGCAAGACTTTGTTGATGACCAGGATTGGAACTTTATAAAAGTATTGTTGATGGGAAGTTACTAAAGGATGAATTATTTCCCTCAAGAGAGTGTAAAGAAAAGTCAGAGACGACACAATGGCAGCTATTTTAATTGGCAAGCGCCATTGCACAAAGAGTTCCTGTCTCTGCTTAAGTTCCAAGGGACAATCAAATTCGTCAATGTGGGTGGTTTGTGGCAAACGCAAAAGCTCAGGTCTTTTCAGCATGCTGGTCTCTCCCATGTCCTTAGTCTACAAAGGAAAGGAAAAAAAAAGAAACATCTTAAAACCAAATGAAACAATGGGATTTCTCCTCATGTAATTTCTCATTGCTCAATCATCATGCTTCCCCGTGAACAAGGGCATTCTGAATCTTGCTTTTGGATCCTGGTTAGCTGAAGACAGCACAGTTTATGTGGCACTGATGAAAGGTGTACTTAGCTATTTTAGGCTTCTCCATTAATTTCTGTTATTTATTTGTCTTTAAGACAAAAGAAATGAGTTCTGCAGATACTTCCATCAGAGCTTAGGCCATTTTGTCTATTACAAAGATGCGAAAAAATGGAATAAAGAACTGGGAAGCCTGGATTGAAAACTAAAGTTTTAAACAGTCTACTAATTTTTGGCAACAATAATAAATTTGCAAATTACGATAGCTGTTTTCACTTTAACATGCTTTTATTGGTTCACGGAAAACTACAAAGCACTGAAGAGTGAATTTTTCACGAGATACAAAGGGTCACGAATAATATCATTAACATTTGATAAAATATGAAATTTCCATCATGTAGTCTTTCATTTTATACTTCTAAAATAACTCATTTGTCTAAGTACTGGTAGACAAAATTCAGAAGGTAAAAAAGGCTTACAACTAGCTAAATTCCACAGAGATAACCTCTTTCCTGAGAAAGTTACACTTTTTTGGCCAGTTCCATTTCTAGGCGGTCAACAATTTAAAAGAAAGTTGCATTGAACAATCTATCATTTCCCCAAATGAGTGACATATGGAAAATAAAAAGGCTCAAAATTTACTTCTCACTCAGCATGTTATTCCTTATCTTTGTAATTCCATATGTGAAGCCAGAACATTTTTATGCTTGAAATGATGGTAATGATTATCATGTTCATCTCATTTTATGCATAGCAATTTTAATTCACACAATTCTCTATAATCTTCAGTGTTTAAAAATGACCTCTCTCGGCATTTGAATTTTTCTTGGTGTAATAAATCACTGTTACAGCCAATGCTTTTTCTAATTACTTCATCTAAAAAGGACACAGCTTTTATAATTTCTCTACTTTAAGACAGTCTAAGTATAATCAACTGAGGTTAATTTCCGGTTAAGTGTGAAGAATTATGGAACTGCAAGTAGGATAGTTAAATTGAAAATGGAAAATGATTTTGTTTACGTACACAATTTCTTTGGGTAGGTATGTGCTTGTAATTTCTTAATTATTTTCCCTTTAAAAATAATTAAAATAATTTCCATTAAGTCTGCCCTTACAGTAACTTAGGTAACAGTTTGGAACCAAAAATTTCTGCTACTTTTTCAGTCAAATAATGTGGTAAGAAATATTTAATCTCATGGTTGACCAAAAGTGGGACAAGTGATTTTTATCCAAAAATGAATTTACTCAGTTAAACAGTGAATCATCCATTTACTTGGTGATTTTTTGGTAAGGTGCCACAGTGCCTCCTTATAAAATGATGGCGATATGGACATCAATGACTTTTCTTTTTCTTTTTAAACTTAGAACCACAGACCATTAGAAAGAATCTGAAGGGCCTTGAAGATCATCTGGTCCAATTCTTCCACTTCATAAAAAACAAACAACAAACAACAACAACAACAACAAAAAAACCCCATGCTTTTCAGTGATTTATGCAAGGTTATTCAGCCAAGTCTTTGACAAACAAAGCACCATTTCTCTCATACACACCATCCTGCCTTTTAGTATGGTATCAGTTACAGGATTTGAGTGCAGAAATCAGCAGACAGGGTGAAAATTACTTTTAGACTAGGAGATACAGAATGAGATTTGAATTATGTTCATAGATTTGCAATTATTAAGAATATTTTATTGTACCAAATAGTCATCATCTTCTAGGCTTTTAGACTTCATGTGCCAAAGTTCTTCTTGGTTTGGGATATCTTTTTTGTTCTCCATTAATTCTATGAAATAGTATGGTGTCAGTCACCTAGAAAAATAACAAAAATAATCACTTCTTTATGTATATTCTATTTATAATTCTATCTATAAGAATTTCATGGGACAATATGATTTATTCACTTAAAAACTAGAGTGAGAGTTGAAGTACAATTAAATTCAGATAGTGACTAGTTTACGTTTGTTGTTTTCACTTGTTCACATTCTTTCCCCACTTTCTTTCTGACTTTATTTACAGAAATACCCCTCTTCCACCCAGTATCCTTCCAGGAAGTTGCCAATTACAGCAAACTCTAGGCAGCTAGAGTTTCCTATTTCTAAGATCACCGTGGTTGGCTTAGGAATGACACACAGCCCTGGCTGATCAATGACAGTCTCTCTTTGATGTTTATATAAGGAGTGGAATAGAAGGAAAATGCCTTTAACCTGTTAGTTGGAATAGCATGAAAAGTATCAAGGTTTCTCAAAGCTAACACAGAGAAGTTGAATAAGAAACGGAGAAAGACACAGAGCAACACTGACAGATACTTTGGTATTTAGAAGCTCTATTACCAGACCCTGAATTTTTCAGTTACACAGTCAACACATCCTTTTTGGTGAATTAATTTGAATTGGGTTTTGGAAGAATTTTGGGCAGAACACATGCAATCATCTAGTATTTGTGGACCCAGTTCTACACAGATATTAAAAAAGAGAACTGAGACTTCAGGTCTGCTCTAGAGGAGCTCACATTCTAACCTCAGGAAGCACTGTTTGGTGTCATCTGCCGATTTCAATAACATTATAAATAGAATAGTTTGGGAGGGGAGGGGACAGGACATCATCTACTGTAATCAAACACTGGGAATAATTCGCTATTCTTAGATAAAGTTTTATTTCTGTGAGTTTCAATATGGAAAGAAATTGACATACACATCTATGTTTATTTAATATTAATTCATTAACTACACCGTGAACAATGATGTCAAACGATGGGAATACAAAGTTCAATGAGATGAGGCCTCTGCTCTCAGAAACGACGTTTAGAAGGCAAACATTTCAGCAAGTGGCTGCATGGTAAGGCGATGCATCCGAAAGGAAGACGGAGTATTAGAGATAGGCATGGGAAAGGAAGCAGAAAAACAGGTCGAGGGCTTTGCTGTATCCTGGTGCTGGGGCATCATCTACAAGCAGGCAGTGTTTGCAGACTGAGGGCGGCAGAGCGCCTCTGGGGAGGTCTTCAGAGCCGGCTGGCGTGGGACACACAGCTACAGTCTGTGGGAAGCAGACCACACTGAAAAGCAAGACCAGACACCCGCCGGCAGCAATGAGGGAGACTGTTGTCCATGTGGCCACAATCAACTTTGTGCCCAGAAACCACCAAAATAAAATAGCAGTCACATAAAATATTTTGGTTTCCATCAGACAGTAACCAAAAGATATAACAAATCATACAGTAAATTTTTTTCTCAAAACAAACAAACAAATAAACGAACAAACAAGCCTAACGGGAAACTGCACAATGTTGTCACGAACTCCAGAATTCCACCCAACGTCCTCTCTCTTCCCCATTAAAAAACCAGAATATTTCTGATGTGACTGCTATGTTTTGCTGTACCAGGATAGCAGGCCTGGTGTTCCTGCTAAATATTGACACAGCCCAACTGACCGGTGTTATGGCCAGGGTTTACAATACGAAGAAACTCAATGACTGGGCCGCACTGTGGGTTGTGCTGCGTTTCCAGCCTGCTGTATTTCACGCGCACACTTGCCTCCCGCTTTCCACGGTTCACCACGTGAAGCGGGACTGTTTTCTTCACCATGCATTTTTTTTTTCAGCATCGCTACCCCTCTGTGCTCCAGCATTCATGCTAAATGAATGACCTTTTTATATTAAACGTCAGGATGTGGAGGAAACTTTAAAAAAAAAATACAAAGAACACAAACATTTGGAAGTGTTCATAAAACCTATGTCTACAAATCCCTTGCGGTGGATTTAAGCCTAGACTACTTCGGAGGGAACTGGAACTCTGCCCAGATCCTAGAAGAGCGGGGCCTATGTTCCAAGGACATAAACAGAAAATCTCCTTTTAGCAGAAAATCTGAAGACCGAGTCGCGCTATTCTGAGGATTAGGAGCTCATCACTCGTCCGTGCGCTGCAAACGCGCGCCGCCTCGGCCGAGCTGAGGAGTCTGCAGGGGAGCCTGGCCGGGGCGGGCGCGCACCTCCATCACCTGCCCGGCCCGCCGCCGCGCTCCGCTGGGCGATCGAGCTGGGCGCGGGGGGCGCGCGCCGTGGGCCCAGGAACCGTGCGCGCCCGCCCCAGCGCTGCGCCCCGCTCCCTGCCGGGACCGCGCGGCCCGGGGGCACTCACCGCTCCTGCTGGACCGGACCGCCTCGCCGAGCGCCGGCTGAGCAGCCGCGGAGCTGCTGCCCGGGTCGGCCGCGAGACCCCGCCCCACCCCGCTGCGCCCCACCCGCTGCGCCCCGCCCCGTCGCGCCCCCTGCAGGCCCGGCAGCACCGCAGCCCGCCTGGCGGATCGTCCCCGCGCCCCTGGGCTCTGCTCCAGCCACGGGTCCCGACGCGCCCGCGGTCACGCTCCACGCCAGCCGCCCCGGAGCGCATTCATCCGTCCACGCGAGCTCACTGAGAACCTCGCGCGCCTCTGCGACCTGCCTGCTGCAAACCGGGAGGAATCCAAATCTCAGTTCCTGAGAAGGGCTTGGACCCCGAATTGTCCAATGCCGCACCCCAAACCTCACAGAGCCTGCTGAGCAAGTCCAGCCTTACGCGCACTGCTTTCCTGCTCCCCGGCGACTGCAGGCGGCTCCCCGTGTTCTGGCTCGACCCAGGATTCCAGCCCACGGCCGAGTTACTCTCAGTATTGCAGCTGAGAGAGAATCAGGTTGGATGCCGGCGCCGAGTGGTGTCCAGACTGCTTGGCAATATCTGGGGATTTCGTGGACCGCATTCCCAGAACCACCCGATGAGAGCGCGCAAAGGAAAAGAAACGTTCAGCCGCGCGTTCCGCAATCACCCCTGACTCACAGCTTGGGCGCCGAGGACGTTCGTGGGTTTAGTCCTGCACGTGTTATTTTTGTAATCCTTAACTTTCCACGTGTGCTGGTAAAGCTTTAGGAAACTCAGATTACCATAGACTGACACCTTGTGGCCGAAATAGAATCTCACACTTATTTCTAGTGAAACTAGGAAATTCGGTAAAGTTTTATTAAAAAACCGTGTATGCTTACAGCATAGACTACGAAGAATGAAGGCAAATTGTTAAATCTGTCTGAACATTCTTGAATTTTTAAAGTGCCCGTGAATCTTAAGTGGTTACATAAAGCAGTATGCTTTCATTCTCCATGATTCGGTAGGACTAAAACAACCGCCTCTTTTTCCTAATGTATATTCCACATGAAGAGGGCAAAGAAATTATTATAGCAATATAAATTGGCTAATTTTAGTAAGCTTTACCTAAAATTACCTTTCCTCTTCTAATTAAAGCTTTTAAAATCCAGCCAAAATTTTTATAACTGGATTTTAGCAATTTTTTGTAATATTTCTGTACTTCTTGTGAAAGTGTTTTTCCAAATATTTTACTGTGGTGAGTAAATATAGCATGCTCCAAAGTAAAATAATGGAAAACATAAGGTGGTTTATTACTTTGTAGATATTATAAAGGCAACACAATATTAGATTAAGAAAAAGAACTTTTACTGTATTGTCAGGAATTAATATCATAGATGACATATCTGCAATTTTTGCATACAAGTGACCTGAGATTGTATATATATTTTTTGGTGGGGAGGGAGGAGTAGAAGGGACAGGATCCAGCTGTGTAGTTCAGGTTGGCCTTGAACTCATGGCCATCCTCCCGCCTCAGGCTCCAGAGTGTTTGGGATTACAGGCATGCACTATCACACTTGGAAGAAAATTACAAATATAATATAATATAATATAATATAATATAATATAATATAAGTGTGTGTGTGTGTGTGTGTGTGTAAGTATGATGCTGAAGCATCTTGAAATGCTCTGAGTCATACTTTTCAAAACCAGTCTGGCTTGTGGAAAACAAAGTTATGCTAATGTAAACATTGAAAAGCAGACTGCTGATTTCACTATGACTCATAAGAACCAGAGGATTTAAAAGAGGAATTCAAGTATCAGTTATACGCAAATTGAGATCATTGAAAATATTTTGTAAGAAACTTAAACTACATCATATCAACAAAACAATCCTTCAGTGGCATTTGCAGTCAAATACTAAACTACTTGTAGTGACTTCATCTTAGTATGTTGTGAAGAAAATGTGATCGCTTAGAATCTGTGAGTACCTTTAGCTGACCAATAAGCACCCCACTATCAACACCTGATGGGGCGCCATTTTAGAAGTAAATAGAGCACTCTGTTGTGAAAGATCAGAGAGGTCACACTATTAAAAATAAGTATGATGAGGGGAGGGAGTATGGACAGAGGGTATCATACTTTATGCATGTGTTGGAATATCACACTAAACCCCACTAATATACACAGCTAATCTGTGTTAGTAAACACTAAATAAACAAAAATAATGACTGTGAACAATAGGCAGTACATTGTAAGTGGATGACGTGAACTATATTTTGGTTGCCCCTTTGAAATTCAAAGTAACTTCCAAGGAAAGAGTAATTCAAATGTTTGACACATTTCCAAGTCTACCTTATACTGTGTAAAAACAGTCTTTCTCAAAATTTCAAGGAGAAACACTTTGTTAAAATGATTGTTTTAACATTTCTGATTCTGCTAACACAAAACCTTTTATTATTCATTTATCAACACAGTCAATGGCAAACATCTGTCCAAGGCAGGTTTTAAGAATAAGTACCTTGAGACCATGTTAAGTGAAATCAATCAGAGAAACTCAAAATCTAAATTAAGAGCAAAATAAAAGATAGATAATAAGGAATAGAGAGATAGAGCTTTTGCAAATGGGAAGGTGACTAAGAGATGGGGGAGAAAGGAGGAAGGAGGGCAGGGGAAAGGGATGAAAATGGCGTTGAGATGTGTTATGTACATGCACCAACTCCTCAGGAAGAATGCGATCATTATGTACTGCAAATGTGTGCTGTTAAAAGTTGAATAAAAGAGTATGTACTTAATTTTGAAGCTTACAGATGCTTCTCTGCTCAAAGAGTAACAAGTTTTGGCAAATACCAAGGAATGAAGTTTTCACTACATTCTCACCTTCAACTCTAACCTCTATGTTCAAACCAAACTCCTTCCACTTTGATTTCTTCCTTCATTAGGCTAAATATTGTAGGAAGTGACTGAAGCTGGAGATTGATCACACGTGTGGGGGCCAGTTGGAGAACAAAGAGCGCCTGGGGTGAACCACGTGAACAAGCTGCTTCAGCCCAGAAAACACCAGCCCCAAGACAATTCAAGCAATGGGTTGCTAGGCAAAGGGGTGTCATGTGACATTAAGTTGCTAAATGTATAAATAAATGGCCCTACAGTGGTTGAGCAGTTCCTTTCCTCCCATCTGGAGAGAGGGTTTCACCTGACCTCAGCTTTCATCTCTTCTTTATTTTCCCATCCTTTCACCATCCTTACCCCTGGGAACATCAAAAGCCACACTGTTCATGGCAAAATATCTTTCTTATTCAGAAGTCTGTCTAAGGATTCTGGGCTAAACTTGTGATGCAGCAGCTCTATTAGTCAGCTTTCTTGTCATTGGTACAAAACACTGAACACCTGCAACTTAATGAAGGAAAGGTTCAATTTGGCTCCCAGTTTCAGAGGGTTCAGTCCAAGGTTGGCTGGCTCCAAGGCAGAGATGGTTATGGTGAAGGGCACGGTAGAATAAAGCTGCTTAGTTCATGATGGAAGCAGGGCAGGGGAATAATGCCAGAGAAGAAGAGGCCAGGATCAGATACAGGACTCCAAATCATACCTCTGTGGCCCACCCAGACACATGCAGAAGTGTGTTCTATGAATCCCACAGGGAGCTCACAGACAGTCAAGTTGACAATACAGTTTAACTGCTATATCTGCTCAGCCTTACATTAAAGATAAACTGAAGCAACTTTTTATATGTCCTGGCCATGAGCATCCTCATATAGAGGTTTTCTTTCATATAGTCTTCCTAAAGGCCCTTCTAGGTATATATGGGCAAGAGGAACTGTCATTGGGGACACTGCTTAATTCTACTATGGTCTCATTGCTACCTTAAATCTGTTTTTCTTTTAATTATAAAGAAACAGCTACCATAACTAAACTACTGGTAAGGACTCATTACTATTCAGAAGACAAATCTATGTTTGCTTTCTCTTATGTTTGATGAATTACTCATAATAACCATCTTTCATGATTCATTTTACTCTACGTGGCACCTATCCATTTCCAGGTACTTCTGATTATTCAGAGAAACATGGTCCTAAGAGTATAAATACAATATCCTAAGGTAGAACACTTGTGTTAGTGATACAGAACATGTCTCAGCAGCTTTTCTGGTTTGTCACAACACCTGAAATTAATTTCTTTCTTTCTTTCTTTCTTTCTTTCTTTCTTTCTTTCTTTCTTTCTCTCTCTCTTTCTTTCTTTCTCTCTCTCTCTCTCTCTCTCTCTCTCTCTCTCTCTCTTTCTTTCTTTTCTTTCTTTCTGGTACTGGGAATCGAACTCATGATCTCGAGCTTGCTAGGCAGGCACTGTGCCACTGAGTTATATCCTCAGTCCAACACTTGAGATTTCTAGTCTTCCTGGGACTTCAAAATGTTTTATCTTTTCTTAACCCAGAAAGTGACTAAGCCCTAATGTACATTAATTTATCAATACTTATTATGTGTATTGTACATACACAGTTGTGCTAATTTCTATAAGATCAATTTAAACATTTTCTTAAGCAACTCATGCAAAGAGAGTGCTGCTTGAAGATAAATATCATAAACAAAAAGGAGGAAAAGGTGACCTTTTTTTTTCCTGAGTTGAATCTTTTTATCAGTTGCATTATAATTTTCGAATAGTTCAAAAAACTATTTGAAATGTGGATTTATATTCAGCACAGCTAATGATGAATTTCACTTCACTTTCAAGATATTAGCTGATGATTATATATATTTATAAGTATATAGGAATAAATAAATGGATAAGATATGACTGAAAATTGTCAGACTTGTGTTGTAGGGAAGGGCAATGAGGAAAGTTTCAGTAGGAGCATCTCTTCCTCTGCACGCTTCCTACACTGTACTCAGCATCTCGCAGACTGTAGACGATTGAGTAGAGGGAGGGCAGGGAACTTGGTGTTAGGCGGTTAAGCTAAGTGTGGAGGGGAGTGCATGGGGAGAAGCTGGTAAATTATGAATGAAGGCTGTCTTGTGGGGAGGACTTCAAGGAGGAGCAAGTGGTCACGAGTATTAAACACTATTAAAAAACCAAATGAGAGATGGGAAATAAGAATCTGTTGGATTCAACATTTAAGAGTATTCTGCTAACCATATGAAAACAATTATTGAGCATGGAAGCCAAACTGTAGCGTACCAGGGAAGAGTTGGAGAAGGAAAGGAGGAAAAGTAGGACTATAAACTTTCAGTATGGTGGGAAAAGAAAAGGAGGCGATTGGGACAGCAGCCAAAGAATGGCTTCTTGAGGGTGAAAGAGATTAGGTTCTCCTTGTAGAGTGAGAGGAGTAAAACTATGTAAAGAGAAAGATTCAAGAAAGTTGAAAAAGACAATAGTCCATGAAGCTAGATACTGGAGAAAACTGCATAAAGATGACATCTTTGGACAGAAACAAGGGTGTGTCTTCTTCAGGGATTAGAAAAAGAAAAACCCAAGTTGATATGTACATAACTTTATGGGGAGTGGTGAAGGACATGAGCTGGGACCAATAAGAATCAAAATTACCTGACTGCAATGCAAAGTATAGACTTTCAAACTGCAAAAATTGAGGAGTTGTTTGCTGTCTTTAAAGTGTATGACGTTAATTTGGGTTCAATGGGAGGAAAGATGCGTGAATAAGGGAGTTTGGTGGAAAAAATGCAAAGCCATTCAGAACCAAGAATTAGGTAACAAGCTGGGTGCCTAAAATTTGTAGAAGTGATAGTGCAATCCATCACAAGGAGTTTGTTTGATTAATGGATGGTATAATGGAGGAACGTTTTGTACTTAGTCCCAGAGGAGTGAAAGATGTTTTGCACTGACAAGAAGAAAGAATGATTTTGTTTTTTCTCTAGAATCAGAAGTGATATAAAAGGGTGAAATCATCCTCAGACCTAGCGACATGTGGATGTCCAGGAATTAGCTTTCAAAACCTAGTAGGGTTCCTCACCCCACACTACTGTGTATGTGAGCTAACTGTTGGCCGTGATTCTTCAGTAATTCCCAAAGATTTCTCTTTGGGGAACGTCTCAAGGATTAGCCTTTCCCACATCTCTAGATCTTAGCAGCGTACTCACAGCAACTACTCATGGTAGTTGGAACTAAAGAAAAAATGCACTGAATTGAGTTCTGCTATTCAGCCCTTGCTATAGGCCTGTGTTTAGTTCTGCTTTTTAAATTCCTGTTAGCTTCCTCAAAAGTCATCATGTCTGTCTACTCATTTGTGCACATCTCTATTAAAGCTCTTTTCTGATCATGTCATAGTCGTGTAACATGCCTCTCTTCTAAGGACTGGCAGCTGTAGAATCCTTAGGAACCCACTGTGAGCTACATATGGAGAGTAGTTACCTGGGTCAGTACCATGAAATCCGTAGAGATAGGTTTGTAGACAATAGAGCAAATGTCAGGCATTTTTTCCTTGGAAGATAGGGTAGGGTCTTCCTACCGTTACCAGTCAAGAAAAGAATTCCTCTTTTCTGTATGAAAGGGGCCCTTTTCACAGCTTCCGGTTTCAGTAGTGCACTGTTGTGCTGCTATGTGACCACAAGGTGGCCCCAGAGACTTTTGAAGTGAAATTCATGTTGTCTGTACCTGACTCAAATTCACTGGAAAGAAGGATGCCATTCTTTGTGGTCAGATTAGTATGGCGGTAGTGAAGGGTATTCCCTGTTTGAGCTGGTATTAGGCTTTGTATGTTTAGGCTCTCTTTTACATGTGTGTTCATGTTATCCATCTATCATCTATCTATTAAAGGCTTACCATTTCAATCATTTCACATAAATTATCTTATTAATCCTCAAACTCTCTCCCTACTAGGTATTTCCATCATTTTACCTAGGAGAAACTTGAAGCCCAAGAAGATAAGTAGCCTACTCAAGGATATACAGCCTCTTTGCAACCACAATGAAGTGCTTGTAGTAGTTCCTTTAACTTATAGTTGTATTGGCTAGCTTTTCTGCTGCTGGGACCAGAGGCCTAACACCAACAATTTAAAGGAGGAAATGGTTTATTTGGCTCATAGTTTATGATGTTTCAGTCCATGGTTGACTGACTCCAAGGCAGAAATATCACGGCGGAAGGGTGTGGTGTAGTAAAGCGGTTCACTTCATGGTGGCTGGGAAACAGCACAACTGAAGAGCACCAGAGAGAGGTGTAACCTTGTAAAGCAGCCCACGGTGGCTCAGCTCCTCATCCCCACCCCAGCTCCTAACAGCGCATTCAGCTATGAGCTTCAGTGGATTAATTCACTGACGGGTACACACACTCCTCATGTAACTACTGAGCTCTGGTTGCGTGACTAGGTTGTTAGTTGGATTGGTTGCTAAATGAGGAATTGTCTATAGTATGTGTACAAAACAATATTCAGAACAAAGAAGTGGTCAAAGCAAACTCCAACTTGATGACTTTGCTTTTATTTGCATAACTCTTACATGCAGCACTGCAGTGTATAACACAACATAAAACTATGGTACTGTGCAGTACGATCAGCAAAAGTTGCAGTATTGTACAAAGAAGGTGTACTGTCAAAAAATGACATAGAGGCTCTATAAATAAGATGTAGAGAACTATAAAAACATGGATCGAAAGTCTTAAGTAGCAGGTCGCAAGTCTGAACAATACACCTTGGGCATAAGTTTGAACAGTAGTTAAACATGCAAGTCATTAGATGAGGGATATCTATATACCATCCCCTGGGTATAATCACCTGTCCAGGAGTCTCTTAATCCAGGTGAATTGACAATTAGACATAGTCATCACAATAGTCAATTGATTATCAAGAGAAGAAAGCCCCTGTGACCAACATGTTTCTCTTGCCTGACTGGTTATTAGTTTTCACGACCGTAGGAATCCTGTCTTGATCACAGTAGACGTATCACACCGGGCCTCCAGTTATTGCTGAATCACACTGTGATCTGTGCAGGTATTATTGGGGGCAGTTAGAGAAATTATTCTTTTCCCCAAGTGCCCTTAACAACCACACTTAGGCTTTAGGCATTATTTACGCATTTAGCTTAAGATCAATACACAGCAGCAGAGCTGAGACACTGTGAGAAGGTCACACACTTGTTCTGTTCTTGTCACCTTGACCATGGACTGCATTCATTCAAGGAGTGTAATGATTATTCTCTTGTATGAACTGGAGTCCTGCAGCCAGGCATAGAGGAAAGAAGAAGATTTCTTTCTGTATTTCAGGCTCATGGCCTGCAAAATGAGAAAGTCGCTCTACCCATTTCATAAGATAGTTGTCAGGGTTAGATGAAATAGTCAAAGTTGGGCACACAGAAGGGGTTCAGTGAAGGCTACTTTTATATTGAGGAGTATTGCATGGATGTGTAAAATGAGGGAATTGGTAGAAAGAGGAAGAGAAGGGCAAGGGATAGTGAAGACTAAGAAGTACAGCGAGAAATGGAGACGGAGGATAGAGCAGGCCCTTAATTACATCTCACTAAAAAAAAGCTCTGCCTCCCTCAGTTTTGATTAAAACCAGCTATGAAACCATAGAATTTCTAGCAGACTTAGCAATCATCTAATTTAACTGCGTCACAGGAGAGAAAACAGGCTCCCAGCTTTACTTAAGGTCAGTATGTTACAGTTGCAGGTGTAGAAACTTGGCTTTGATTCTGGCCTTGTCACTATTATTCTCATTGCTTCATGTTAACTGTGGTATTTGTGATCTTGAGATAGTTTATGTCTGTATTATATGAGCTCACTTAGAGCCTTGAGTTGCTGAAATATAATACCATATGGAATTGAGGGAGGGTAGGTATTACAACTTTAAATCAAAAGGACAACTTACATGGGGACTTAACTTCTCCTTGGAATAGTTCCTCAAGTTCATGGTGCATTCAGTACATCTCTTCCTAGAAAGGCTATGTGTAACGTGATTTTCCCCATTATGAGAGAAATATGGCTTCTTTTGTGTGCAATCTCTTCAAGATGCTTTCTATTATCTTTACTTATGTTATCACCTTATAGAGACCTATTTCTCAGGAACCTCCCAAATAAGACTCGCAGTAACTTGATTTTATGGTCTCATATATTTTCGGTGGAGTTATGCTCTTAGAGTTTTCCTTAAAGAAAAATTGTCCTTGTGTGGGCACATCAGAGTTCATCTTTTATGTATATAGCTAATGGACAGAAGCAAGTAAAGAGCCATTCTTTAAATGGATTCTCAAATTTTAGAGGCTGTCAAAATGAATCCTTTCTCTAAAAATGACACTAAAAATTCAATTTGAAGCTCTAGATATAAAGTAGCTTGACCATTGTCTTGGCTCATTTTTATGTTGTTTCTATTTCTGTGTTCATTTCTATGTTCTATTTCTATGTTCATTTCATCATTTAAGTAAATATATACATATATATATATATATATATATATATATATTTTTTTTTTTTTTTTTTTGGTACTGGTGATCGATCTCACAACCTCACAGTTGCCAAACAGGAGGTTATACCATTGAGCTAAATCCCTGGCTTAAGTATCTTTTAAAAAAGATTATAACTTGCATTGTACTCCCATATACATCCATCAATACAATTAAAGAAGGAAACTGAAACTGCAATAATACTATTTTTAAAAAATTACATTTATTGCATTTTCTGATTACAAAAGTGCACACCTACTGAATAGACAGTGGAAATTGCAGAATGGAAAGAAGAAAATGAGAAGGAATTCCATCCAACAAACTGTGTTAACCTACTGAGAATCTGGTATGCCCTTTCAGAGAAAGATAGACAGTTGGGGAGATTTTGTTATATGTGATTGGGATTATACTAGGTTTTTGCAGCTCTTTACGTATAATTATCACTCAGATATGCTGGAAGTGTGCCCAGGCTAGCTGCATGGTCCAGAGGCTCTGAACTCCTTGCAGCCAGGTGCAAGGCCCTGGCAGCACCGAACTGTGGGGGCACTTTGAGGCCAGCCACCTGGGTCCCAGAGGTTCTGAACTCCACCCAGCCAGGCACAAGGCCCTTGCACCACACTCCAGGGGTGCATACTTGCTAGCTGCTTGGAGGATCCAAGCTCTACCCAGCCCAGCATCCCAGGGCAATCCATCAGAGGAATGCCTGACTAGCTTCACAGGACCCAGAGGTACCGAGCCCAGCCCAGCCCAGAGCCCCAGAGCTCCAGTTCTCCAGGACCCATTGGGGAGGCTGGTTGCTCTCTGATGGGCATCAGAACACAAGGATCCAGTGCCATAGTTCAGGGGTGTGTCCCAGCTAGCCACATGTGTCCTTGGAGTTCTGAACTCCACACAGTCAGGTGCAAGGCCCGGGTGACACACTTTGGGTGTGCATCCCTGCTAGTTGCACAGAACATTCGAGCTCTGCTGAGCCCAGTGTTTCAGGGAAACCCAGTGCAATCCATCTGGGGACTGCCTGGCCAACCTCACAGGTCACAGAACACAAGGCTCTGGTGCCATAGTTAAGTGGTGTGCCCTTGCTAGCAACAGGGATATCAAAGGATTGAAGCCCTGCCCAGTGCAGCATACCAGTGGAATCCATCAGGAGGGTGCCTGGCCGGTCTCATGGGTCCCAGAGGAACATGACAAAACAAAAGAGCAAGATGCAGTCTCAGTCCTCCAGCCCACCAAGAACAAACCCAGGAGACATTGAAACAGAAGACAGTGGAAATTGCACAACTGAACTTTCTGAAATGATAGCAACTGAAGTAAAGAAACAACTCTATGAAGCTATAGAGGAAATCAGATCAGAGATAATCTCCCAGGTAAAAAAAAGAAATGACAAACATTATGAAAGAAATGTTGAGTGTATC
>RJWT010006529.1:0-28954 GCA_004365215.1 Cuniculus paca | reverse complement strand
CCTCTGCCAAGTGCCACTCTGCCTAGGAGCCAGCTGATTATGGACTGAAACCTCCACAAAATGTGAGCTAAATAAACCTTTCCTTCCTTAATTTTGGGTGTCAGGTATTTTGTCTCAGCAACAAGAGAAAACGAAGACATTTTCCTACTTTAAAGGTGATTTTAATTTCTCAAGAATTTTGTCACAGCAGTGAAAAGCCGACTAACACAGGAGAGGTCTGAGAATTTGCTCTCTATCACATTTGGGAGGATGCTAATGTTGCTCACGTAAAGACCACACTCTGAAAACCACTGACCTGTGAACTTAAGACACAGCTGACCTGACACATGTGTAGTGACTCTGTGTGTAAGTCCCTTCCTCTTCATAGAAAGAGCAGCTGGCTGGTAATTCTGAAACCCACCAGCTGGGATTACCCATAAAACTGTTTGAAATGTATCTCAGAGTTTCTCTTCAGGGCAAATGCAAATGTTAACCTGATTTTGGATGGGAGCCACTTTGGTAGCCTTAAATATTGGGCTCTCTACAAACTTAGAGGGATGTGTATAAAATAGAGGTACTTGATTCTTGAAATGCATTTGCAGTGAGAGGGTCTACTCCTAGTGAATAGAGTCAATGAAAAAGAAAGAAAGAAAGAAAGAAAGAAAGAAAGAAAGAAAGAAAGAAAGAAGAAAGAAAGAAGAAAGAAAGAAAGAAAGAAAGAAAGAAAGAAAAAGAAAGAAAGAAAGAAAGAAAGAAAGAAAGAAAGAAAGAGAAAGAAAGAAAGAAAGAAGGAAAGGGAAAAAGATAAGAAAACGTTCTGGAGCATCATTTAAACAACAAGTGCACTAACAGGTCAAACTCTGTTAGAAAATCAAATTTATTTTTCCTAGAGAATGTGATCAGAGATTTTTTAATTTTCTGTTGCTTCAGAGACCCTTAATGTACTGCAAATGGCCCTGTAAACAATTTAATATTTGGACATCAAGTTTTATACATCTGTGGTATTTCAAAAGCAAGTTGTACTGAGAATAAAAACCCAAAACATTCCAAAGTGTCAGGCCTCTGATGGAGGAACTGAGATTGCACTACACTTCTCAGCCCATCTCTCCACCCAGCATGCATTGAGGAAGTTTCCATTGCTTGGGAAGGTCAGGAATATTAACAAAGATATCAGCTCCTACTATGTCCCAGTTATTCTATCTTTTATAATCCAAAGACGTATTATAGCTTATACCTAGATGTCCCTGAAAGCCTCATGTACTCAAAGGTAGGACTTCTTGGAGGTGGCTGGATCTGGAATGTGTGAATAGGGATTAAGGGTGTGTGATAAGGAATTTGGTTTAGGATAATTCCAGGTGAGGATAGTGGAGGCCCCACACTATATGTGGACGATATCAGTCAATGGACTTGCAGTCTGAATGAAATATCAAGGGAAAGATGAAAGGAAGGCTTTGCTGCCTCCTGCCTTCTCTGCCATGGGCTGTTTCTCCTCTGTGATGCCCCTCTGCCATGCCACCCTGTCTCAGAGCCAGCTGACTATGAACTGAAACCTCTACAAACTGTGAGCTAAAATAAACCTTTCCTTCTTTAATGTGTGGGTGTCAAGTATTTTGTCTCAGCAATGAGAAAAACAACTAAAACAGATGTGAGCCGGGCGTGGTGGCTCACGCCTGTAATCCCAGCACTCGGGAGGCTGAGATAGGTGGATCATTGTGAGTTCGAGACCAGCCTGGGCTACAAAGTGAGCTCAAGGCCAGCCTGAATGGCATAGTGAGACCCTGTCTCAAAAACAGGGCTGGGGATCTAGCTCAGCAGTCTAAGTGCCTGCCTGGCAAGCGCAAAGTTAAAGTTGTGAGTTCAATCCCCGGTGCCACAAAACAAACAAACAAACAAACAAACAAACAGATGTGAAACTCTTTTTTAAAAGAAAGAGCCTACATATTTGACCTGACTGTAGTTTACCTTGCAACACACAGGTTTTTTTAAATCATCAAGAACAATAGATCAAGAAGAAGACAAGCAAAATTTTATCAATTTTTAAAACACTCTCTCTGCTTGCCCTTTATGTGATAGAAGATTTTCTTTAATATTTTTTGACCTGAATGCAGTCCTCTATTAGAATTCTGAAGGATTTGATTGGGTTTCAACTAGAATCTATAACCTCTGGTTAATCATCATGTATTACAGAGTTTGTGGATGAAATACATTTGGACAGGGATAGATAAGTCTATTCATGTTAATTCAGCACTGACATTCAGGGTTTAATTCAATTTTGAAAAGTGATGATATCCCTGGCATTTCAGCAAGCCCTTTTTAATTAATATCTCTACACCTCTTTAAATACCATTTTGCGTCTTATACACCTGCTTTAAATTAAGGCAGTTTAAAATGTGTCATAAGAGACTCTATTCTGGGAATACCAAGAGTCAACCTTGCCTTTGATTTAAAAAAAAGAAAGTGTCAAATGCTCTCCTTGGTTTAGAACATCCTTAAGAGTATTGGAAAATTATACTTTGTCTAATAGGATCAACCTTACAAACTAGTTCTCATCAGAGAACTTTCTCTTCTCTAAGAGAAGACGAGGTGAGACCCCATGTAAAGTGTCTTGTTAAGGGAGCATTGCGCTCCCAAAAGCTGGAAGTCCCACAGAGTTTGGAGGTGAAACGGTGATGGTGGAGGTGGCGGTGTGAGGAGAGGACAAGAAAGATGGGATTGAAAGACAGCAGCTACTGTGCTGCCACAGCAAGCCTGTCTCAAAGCCAGGAGAAATCACATCTGTTAACACCAACAGGTTACCTGGCTCTCCACTCACGGCGCAACGCTCCCCAACAAGTATCAGTCTCTGCTATTTACTCAGATTCGAAGAAAGATGGCACAGAGGTGAGCTGCTTAGCTGAGTCCCTGGCTTGGTTACACAGCAACTATGTCTCCATGGGCAGTCAATGGGTTTCTGCATTTCCTCTTCTGCACAAGAGGATCACACAGTCCTCACATCACAGGCTTATTGACTGACACAGTGATCACTCCATGTTACTACACAAGATGAGCTCCAGTGTTAGCCTGTAGCACTGCTGCTGTTAACTTTTACTCCTTTGTTTCTTTCTTTTTTTTTTTTTTTTTGCATAGTCTCTGCATGCTGGGAAGTGCTCTACCACAAAGCTATGCATTCAGCCCTGTTACCATTATTATTTTAAATTTGTTCCAAAATCTGTAGGATATATTTTCATGTTGGCATCACAGTTCTGGGAAATGAATTTAAAGCATTTGCTCTTTATTTATTTGGCATATTCAGGTTAGCATATTCAGGTTAATTTTGTCTTCACTGAATGTCTTATTTTTTTCCTGCCATTTGGGGCACGGATATTAACTACTTTATAAAAATATGTATCTTTATGTTGTATGTGAGAGGTAAACATAGCCAGGCGTGCTGGTGCATGCCTGGAATCCCAGAATGTGGGAGGCTGAGGCAGGAGGATTGCTGCAAGTTTGAGGCCAGCCTGGACTACAAAGTGAGTTCAAGGCCAGCCTAAACCATATAGTGAAACTCTGCCTCAAAAAAGACCAAAAAATTAAAAAAGTAATATGGATATTATTCTTAAATGAAAATTTAAAGACACCCTGATGATAGTGTATGTGTTATAAAAAAAGAAGACCTACTTTTAAAACAGCTGATACTTCAATATAGTAATTTATTCCTTTATGGAATACCTTCTTGAGGACTCAACTTGGGAGAGGAACTCTGTCATCTACACGTGAATCAGATATGTGCTTGATGTCTGATGGAAATGAAACACACTTCAAGAAATGCTTTATTTCTAAAGGAGGTGCTTTATCTCAGCACTGTTTATAATATGCATTTAAAGCACTGAGCTCATACTGATATCATTATCTAAAAACTTTTTTGGTTCTCAAAGATATACTAAAGGATTCCTGTAGTGTCCAAAAAGGATGCTACAATAAGCAGAAAAGCAACGGTGCTATGACAGCTTTACTCTTGCAAAGCTTCAGGTAGCAAGCAGTAAGGTGCTCCCCAAATGGGATGTGTGACCCAGCAGTATCGCATCTCCCAGGAGCTAAACTGGATGCAGAATCTCAAGCCCATCCAGGACCTACTTGACAGGCTCTGTGGTTTGTCAAGACCCCCACGTGACCTGTGTGCATATGAATATGAGAAGCCCTGATCTAAGGTAAGAAATATACTGTAGTGTGGTAGAGCAACCCGGGAGTACCAGAAACCGAGTCTGAAAACGCAAATTCCTAAGTCCACTGCAGACTTATTTTAAGGGCTAATTTAAGAATTTTCAGGAGACCAACAAGTTGCTCACGAGAGTTTTGTTTTCAATCAAGTTTGGAAAACAGCAAATGGAGAGTAGAAGCTGCTGTTCAGAAATAACCCAGAGGTGGGCTTGAATGTCCAGGCTGCACCTGGGGGAGCAGTAAGACTCAGTTTCCCTAGAGTATGAGAGCCTTTTGAAAATGACTGTCACCTAGCTATAGAAAGTTCATCAAAATTCTTCATATGTAAAATAACTCCATCCATCTTTTGGTATTATGATTAATTTTTCAAAACTGCCAACACTATTAGTTAAAAAGGTAAATTTCCCCTGGGGAAAAGCAAAGCAAAGCAAAACGCATCATTATTTTTAGGCAAAAACAATGTCACATTATCATTAAGATCATACTAAAGAGTTCAAGAATTTTCGATTTTTATTCCTTGGGCGAAGTCTGACTGGGGATAAGAATTCATAGAAGAAACTGGGGCAAAGAAGGATGAGAAAGATGGGAGCAGAAGGTACAGAAAGGCTTGGACAATATTTCTTACTTGTCAGACAAAAGTATCTGGGCTAGGGATCAGACAGATCTGGGCTCACCTTGGCTGCACACTGGAATCACTAGGAAGGTTTTAAAAATGAACCGCACGGATCCTACCCTCTGAGATGTTGATTAATTGGTCTGGGTGCCACCTGGGCTTTGAGAGTTTTGCAAGGGGCTTAGGTCATTCAAGTGCACAGCCAAAGTTGCAGATAGATGGCTGTTGCAGTGCCTACTCTATTTTTAAAAATTGTGTCTAGAACCAGGACTCATGTTTCATTACTCACAGAGCTAATATTTCTGTGATGGCTTGGCTACAGAATGCCCCCCTTAGGCTTCAGGTGCTAATAGGTGGGGCTTTTGGAGGGTGATTGAATTACGGGGTGCTATTGCTGAGTTGCTGCAAGGAGGAGGGGCATCTAGTCTGAAGAGCACGACCTGAAAGGCGTGGACATCATCCTTTCCCTGCTTCTTGCTCCTCTCTGCTTCCTACTCACGGTGATGTGGGAGGCCCTCCTCTGCCCAGGCCCTGCCAGCATTCCACCGCACCATTTCTGCATTTGTCTGCCAAACCTGTACTGACACTTGTGACACTGTGAGCCAAAGGCAATCTCCCCTCCTTTAAGTTGCATGCGTTGTCAGTTCATCTCAAGGATGAGGAGAGTTACTAAGACACTTACAGACTGAACTGTCTCCCCTCAGATTCACCTGTTCAAGCTGTAACCCCGTAGTGTGACAGTATTTGGAGATCAGGTCTTTAAAAAGATCATTAAGGTTAAATGGGGCCATGAGAGCAAGGTCCCCGTTCAGCAGGTCTGATGTCTTTGTAAGAGGAAAGAAACAGAGATGGGCACACAGAAGAAAGACCATGTGACGTCATGGCAAGAAGCAGCCAGCTGCCAACCAAAAAGAGTCCTCAAGAGACAGACTTGCTACCATCTTGATTTTGGATTTTCAGGCTCCAGAACTGTTAAAAAATAAATTTCTTTCATTTCAAGCACTGAGCATGGTATTTAAGATACCCGAGCAAATGAATACAGCTGAGTTTATAAACTTTCATGCTGTCTGAACTGTCGTTGCCTTCCTGATGTTTACAGCTCTCCCCATGCCTCCCTCTTTAGTCGGGAAAGCAGAACATGATCTGCAGGAAGGATACTTGTACTCACCTCTGCCCCCAGCATGCAAACCCTGTTACAAAAAAAAATATCTGCTCAAAGAACCACATTGGGTGAGTGTCTGGTAGTGATGTCAGAATCCAGAGTGAAAGGGTAGGGCAGCGAGGGAGAGATCACTGCATTTCCTGAGAGCTCAGGACTGGCTCCAAGGAAGAGGCCTTCAGAGGGATCAGGTGCACTTCATCCCTGCTTTGCCTTCTCTTCGCTTCCGGGTAGAGAGAAGGGATCCAGGCAGAAACAAACTCTGAGACCATTCCTTCCTTTGCTCAGCAGTTCCAGATGCCTGGGCCACAGTAGTGGCCAAAACAAACCCTAATTCTCCCTTTGTTGAATTTATCATCAAGTACAATGAGGAGACTAAGACAGCCGCTGCTTTAGAGGTGAAAAAAGACTTAAGATGTCACAATAATGAGGTCATATAATTCCTTTGGCCATGGGATGTATGAGTCATGAGTCACTTAGGTCATTCTGACCTGGAAGAGCCATTTTCTGTGGACTCCCTGGTGACATAAAAATAAGAAAGTAACCCAGTAAGAACCTCTACCTGGGAGCTAGGATGTGGCTCTTTGGTGGTCTAAGAGAGGGACTTTTATAACAGGGTGATTACACAAAGCACCCCATTGTTCTCTGGACCGACTCCATTTTGTTCTTCTAATCTTTCTCTTTAAGTTGCCTTTCCTCTCCAGCTTCATCTCATGCTGGGAGCAGAAGCTGCACCCCCAACCCCTGACACCAGTGAGGCTTGGAGAACCAGACTTACAACACGCATAAGTCTCAGCTCCCTGCTTTTGCTTGGCCCCTAATTAATTCTAACAATTTTCTAGACTAGCAGTCTTTCCAACTTAGTTAAACCAAGAATAAACTCTTCTTCCTTTGATATCACCTCTCTCTCACTTGGGCTGCTTCTAAAACATGTGTGTGACCATATCTGATACCTCCAAGTCAGGCATCAACATAGAACTCTGGTATCAGCAGAACGTGTGCCTTGCCTGTGTGAGGACCTAGTTTGATCCCAAGCAGCACAACAACATAAAAACTGAAAGTCTTTCTCTGCTTATTGTAATTTTTACTTAGAATGCATAACAAACATTGACCAATGACTGCAAAGCTCAACTCGGACCTGACTCTCCCATCCCCCAACCTGTTTGCCAGCAGAAGCGCTGTTCTCAGGGGGCTCACCTCAGTGTGGAGGCTGTCACTGGCAAACACAGGATGTGGCAAAAGAGATAAGATAGGACATGCAGGTCCCCAGACATCTGTAGACACCCAAAATTTTACACTTGACACCTCAAGACTTTGCCTACTGAGGTGCGTGACTGCCAGAGAACTTTGATCAGTGATGTTTAGTAATATCTTTCCACCTAATGTCCCTTGCTTTCTTTCAATTCCTATTTTTAAAAAAGGCCTGCTTCTCTTCATGCCATGCAGACAGCCTTTTCGTCCTCTGCCTGCACCCAGTGCCATAAATCCTCGGCCTCTTGCCTCCTTACAATGACCATGAAAGGTCCTGTGCTACTCTTATTGCCCAGTGCAATGTGAGAAGTGATTTGCTGTAACTTCCCTTTTTGTTTGTTTGTTTGCTTGCTTTTTTAAATCTATTAAACCCCCCAGAGCCCCTCAGACGCCCTTTTGGAACCACTTATTTTGGGCAACTACATTTGGTGTTTTTTTCCTGGGTGGCCGTTACTGGGGACCACAAATTCACAATGGCTAATTTTGCATACTTCCCTAAGGGATAAATGGAGGTTTGCAATTATGGTATTGCCTTTTTGAGACTTCCCATTAACTCTTGGGATGGGCCATCTTCTTCCATTCACTAAGACTAAATTAAGACTACTAAAATGAAAAAGAACACTCCAGAGTAAGATCCGTCTTAGCATAAGATCATCTCTACCCTATTGAGTCATTCCAGGATTATTCATTGCTTGCAGTGTCATCTTTGCAGACCTGGAATCTTCTGCTAGCCCCTTCTATCATTGTGTACACCTACTGCATTGTGCACGCCCAATAAATAGTGCAGGTTTGGAAAATCTGGGTCTTGCCCTTCCTGAGGCACTGACCTCCCAGTCCCCCATCATGCATTACTAAATTTGTCTGTGTATCTTATTTTGTCTTTTGCTGTACCCCTCCTATAGGCAGTTGGGGGTCTTGGCCGGGTCCCTGATAGGCCATTTTGGCTTGAATAAAATTTCTGTTCTCACATTCAGGGTACCTCAACTTACCTTTTAGGTTGACATTTCTGGAGACAAGGACAGGACTCCAGAGTGACTCCCCTTTTCCCCGGCAGCTTTTAGGGTCAGGAATGGAAGCCATTGTGTTCTTTGTGGGGTTCATCTGAGGCCAGCAGTGAATGCTCTTTGGATTCCCAAGTCTCCCAGACCTTTGGATGAGATTGGACTTTACTGGAGTTGTTTTCCAGCTCTTCTCTGCAACAATGCCTCAACAGGATATGGACTACTGTCCGCCTTCTTTTGTCAAGGCTCAAGGCTTGTATGATGGCAAGTGGTTGTGATACACATACATATATCTTTTTTTGTTTTTTGGTACTGGGAATCACACTCAGGGCCTTGAGCTTGCCAGGCAGGTGCTGTGCCACTGAGTTACATCCCTAGCCCAGTTGTGGTTGATTATTGGTACTTTCTTCTGCCTTGCTGTCTAGAATGTTAGTCTCCAATGAGGGCAGAATTACTTTTTGGTAAACATTTTTGTTGCAGCTGATGTAGATAAGTGCTTTATAAACTATAGTTGCTTTTCTGCTTTGGAGTTTAGATCTTTGACTGTGACTCATCTTTAATCTGATCCTAATAAAAACATAAGAATAAATCTAACTCTGAAGTAGAGAGAAAGCAAGAGAGAGAGTGAGAGAGAGAATAAGGATGGGAATGATTGCTCTTTTACCTATCAGGGTGCTCTCGACAACTAGAGCCTTAGTAGTAGAAGTGTTGAGACATTGTTCTATGACAAACAAAGGCCACGAAGGCCACACAGGGACTATGAAGACTATTTTAGGGAAATTTCAGTACACACATGAAGGGCATATAAATGCTGACTACCTAGCACTTTAAATACCCTACTTAGGATAAGAGAACTGGGTTCCCAGGACAAAAAAACAGCAAAATTGACTCAGGCAGGGAACACTGAGGAATCAAGCAGCACACTTGACCGGACACACAGCCCCAGCTTGGTCGCATCTCAAACAACTTTAAATTATGAAAATTGTCCATTGGAGACTGTGCCTTCCCTTCAGGACACACAGCCTCCCTTAAAAACTCCACCTGGCTTTATGCATCGTGTTCAGGGCACTTGTCTGCTACTACCTAGGAAAATGGGCTAATCAAAGGACACTCTTCAACTAAAAAGGCTGAAATGATGATCTTTTGAAATTCTAAAATTGGTGTATTTGCAAGCCCAACTGGAAAAACTTAGTTTTAAAAATCAGACGAAAGAGTGGGAGGCTCATTTTCAATGATATGAAAAGCTCCTAAATGCAGCTCAGAAAAAGAACGCCTCTATCCAAACAGTAAATTTAAAAAAATAAAAAAATAAAAAAATTAGCAGATTCCATTTCTGGACTGAAAATGTTTGGAAGCTGCTTTTTCCTGTGTGCCACTGCTGGCACCGCAGGTCTGTGATAGACTTGCAGAGAGCTTCAGCCTTCTCGTTGCCATGGCCTGGGTCCACTGCTGACCAGAGGACCATGACCCTTCGGTGACTTCAAAAAGATGCCGAGGCTTTGTAGCCTTCCGATTTCTTTCCAACCACATTGAGACACTCATTTCACTCCTCTAGGGTGAGGTAGGGTAAAAGAAAGGCACGTAAGTCAAAAGGAGACAAGGAAAATCAGAATTTAAAGATTATACTTTAAAGAGAAATTGCAGCTTTAGGACACAAAAGAAGCCTGGGTGATTCCCTTTGTCCTGCAAAGTGGCCTTTATCACCTGCGGGTAGACCACCTCTTCACCCGGAAATGATGCTTCCTTCTACAGATCTCCATCCTCAAGGAAGCAGCAACATTAGTGGGCAGCAGATTTCAGCTTCACGCACACGCAAGTAATTTAACCTAGACCACCAAACGCGTAGCCTAACAGACAGTAGGAATAATAGAGCTAGCACAACTGGGGCTGATGGACCAATACCCTCCACACACCCAAACCTGGACAGTGCCCCAGGGCCCACCCCCAACCTTTGTTCTAAAGCCTATTAGTGAGGAGGTAGGGATAAGACGCATGCATGACTGAGTCCATCCTTCCATTAGCGTTCCTCGAAGGATCATGCACATGCACTGCATCTCCTACATCCAGTTAGACACAGTGAATCATGGGAAAGGACAGGCAGTATAGACACAGCTATGTGACAGCACCCTGCCAATCATGATGTCAATCATGCTCTGCAAGACCCAATGGAAAGTGTCCTAGACCCAGTATAACATTTAAAATTTTTAAACCCAATGTAGTACAGTTAGAAACAAAGGAGCTGAGTGAGTCAGTGTCAACACTACACCACCTTAATGATTATCCATGTTTTCAGTACCCCAAAAGAGGTAGTACAGTTAGAATCTGGGAAATCGAATGGGTCATCCCTCATCCAGGCTTCCATTGTTTTGTTGTAAGAGGTACAAAATAGAATAACAAAAGCTTGGGAGGTCACCAGATGACAGGTCACTGACACCAGTGAGAGACTGAGTGGGGAGGCACCTATAGTCAGAGGTGTCTGACCCTTTCATACTGGAAGCCTGATGAGTTGCTAGCAACTGAGGTACAAAAACAACTAAATGCTTGTATTGTTTGATTGATTTTGCAGTCCTAAGGCTGGTAGTCTGAGCGTCTATTAGAAGGATAATGGTATGCAGTATAGCAAATATGGGGGATTTCCTTCTGTCTTGTTTTTGCAATTCAACATTGTTCTCACTGTTTAGCTTTGTTGCAATTTATTGTTTTGTTTTATTTAATGTTCTAGTCCGATTGTTTTTATTCTGTGTTGTTTTATTTGGTTTTACTATGTCTGACGGTATGGGCAACTACTGTGAAGATAATAAGATATATTATGGTAGCCATTGTTGATTTCCTATTATCCTGTTTTCAAGTTCTCTACCACTTTCACTCTTTTGCTTTGATTGGCTTTATTCTGTTTTATTTTGTTACATTTTACTCTCTCTAAAATAAAAAAATACTGGAAGCCTGAGTTATAAGTCTTTTTCCTTTCACCCTCCTGCCTGTTCCTGCTGATACCATCCCATGATCTTCAGTAAACAGCTACTTTTTATATACACGGAGGTGTACACTTGGTAATTCTTTCTGAGTTTTACAGAGAAGCCAGACTATTTGGGGCCCACTTAATTGTAACAAATGCCCTCAAGCACTCTTGCCATTTTCCTTGGTGTGGCTTGAGTGTTCCTTAAGTAACTTAAACTTTGGGGCTTTTTCTTGACCACTGTGTGCCACATCCAATTCTCTGGTTGTCACACACAAGAATCTACAAACCTGTGTGAGACCCCCATTACCTACTGTAACAGTATTACAGACTGTGAAGTTAGGTAGAAATATTATAGACAGTCGAACAGGACTAGGCCCTCCAGGGAGTCAGCACAGAAGATGAGAACACTACAACCACGGGTGGCAGCACATCTGGTGAAGGCCAGGTCTCAAGGTAAACATGGAATGACCAGGGATAAGCAATAAAGGTTATGCTACAATTGGTATCACCTGGTTCAAGAAAAGCTACACAGACATCAGTCACCCAGGTGGATGTCCAGGACTTCCTGATCCACCCTTTCCTAAAAAGGTCCCAGTTCTTTCCATGTACACTTGCTATGTGACCTGCTTCCCCATCAGTATTACCTAGGGGGGCCATACTTGCAATCTTATTGATGGACCATACTTTTGACCCATGTTATACCCACCTCATGATTCTGCTCTATAAAACTTCCTCTGTGAAATGGGGTCTGGGGCAATCCCCTTGAGGGTCCCCTCCTGTTATGACAGATGGTTATTCAGAAATATTGTCGGCAGTCAGACAAGACTGGACTTTCAAGAGGTCAATGGAGAAGACAGCTGTGAATGGAGCACATTCATTGAAGGCCAGGCTTTAAGAAAAAAATGAACTACTCACCCATACACTTCCCTTTGGGATAAACAGCAGCAATTGATATTTTAAGTAGGCATCAGTCACCTTGGAAGGACCGAACCTCTTTAACCCACCCCTTCTAGGAAAGTCTTTGTCCAGCCCTTGTATGTTTCCCAGTTTGATTCCTATTTAATCAAGATTACCTAGGTCACTATACTTGTTGTAATCCTATTGGTCCACCATAGTCTTGTCCCACCTCACACCCATTCTGTGATTTTCCATTGGATCAATATTACCTAGGCAACTACACTTGTAATCTTATTGATTGATTACAGTTCTTACCTCATGGTTTTACTCTAGAAAGCTCCCTTGAGAAGCAGGGTCCCCAGCCACCCATTTGTGACCCCTTTTGTCCCTCTCAGTCAGAAGCTTTCTTTCTCTCAATAAATTTTTCCCACTCTTAACCTCCCTTGTTCCTTAGACTTCATTTTTTGATTTGAGGAACACGAACTTGGCATACATGACATCTAGCAGGTTGAGAGGCATATTTCCCCTGTATCAACAGCCACACACATCTTCGATCACTCATCTTGAAAACACCCTTAAGATACCATAAATTTATCAACTCTGGATCATAGTGTGCCATTCTCTGAAGGCCTACACTCCATTTCTTTGAGTGTGTATTTTTAAAGCTTTACTTAATAAATCCTTTTATGCCTCTTATTGGTGTATAATGAAAATTCTTTTTTGTTTAGTTGCATATATGTTTTTTGAGACAGGATGTTATGGGTCTAGGTGGCCCCCTGAGCCTCATGTAGTCATGGAGGTGGCTGAATCTAGCATTTGTGATTGGTTTGTTGTCTAGCACTGGGATCAGCAGTATAAATGCTGCACTCACCCAGGGGTGGAGCCAGTGTACAATATAAGGGAGGGAAGGAGGTGTGTTTTTCCTCCTTTTTGCCCTTTTACTC
This sequence comes from Cuniculus paca, assembly GCA_004365215.1. NCBI lineage: Eukaryota > Metazoa > Chordata > Mammalia > Rodentia > Cuniculidae > Cuniculus > Cuniculus paca. The sequence goes on along the minus strand of RJWT010006529.1, from coordinate 15,954 downwards.
TTGTTGCTTGTGGGTCACCATGAACGGCTGCCCCTCAGCCACACCACCCTGCCTTGGAGCCAGCTGAGCATGGACCGAAACCTCCAAAATCTGTAAGAAATAAATCTTTCCTTCCTTCATGTTGGTTGTCAGGTATTTTGTCTCAATAACGAGAGAAAAGTAACCAAGACCTCACTTTGTAGTGCAGGGTGGCCTAGCACTTATTATGTAGCCCAGTCTGGCCTCGAAATTGCAGTGATCCTCCTGCTTCAGCCTCCCAAGTGGTGACGTTATGGGTGCATATCATTATTACAGGCAGCTAAATTAGATAAAACTAATATACAGCTAGAAAGGGTCTGCGCTCCCAAAGAAGTCAGTGAAAGGTAGAGATATTAGAATTGTGGCTAGAAGCTTGAAAAAGACAAAGCCTCTAGATTAAAGTTGCAATGAGCAGATTTACATAATTCCCAAAGGGATGAGTATAAGGTTGAAATTATATGGTGATTGGTTACCACCCTGTTGGGATTTCCCATAGAAACAGACCATTATCTCACTAGGGGTAGACCACACTCTCCCATCCCACTAAGACTAAGACTACCAAGACTGAGACTAAAGACAAGACTAAGACTATAGATGACTGATCCTGGTTAACAGTGTCATTCATATGCGCTTGCTAGGTGCCCCCCTTCCCTATTGGATCCATATTAGCTAAGAGCCTATACTTGTATGTGGAAGACTCCAATTGGACCTGATTTTCCCAACCTCAACCTGTTTGCCAGCAGAAGCACTACTCAGCAGGGAACTCACCTCAGCACCAAAGCTGTCATGGGCAAACACAGGATGCCACAAAGAAAATAAAGTAGGATAAGACATGTTGCAGGTCCTGAGACATTTGAAAATGTACACCACACCATCAAGGACTCTGTCCACTGAGGTGCAAGACAGCCAGAGAACTTGGACCACAGATGTTTATTAAAATCTTCCCTCTGAATATCCTGTCTTCTTTCCATGTCTATAAAAGCAGCACACTTGTCTTTGTTCCCTACAGAAGGTCTTTTAGCCCTCTGTCTGCCTATACCCAGGCATAATAAAGTCTACAGCACACTGCCTTTACACAAGCCTGGTGGTCTCTGCTGCCCCCTCCCCGCTGTGTTACAGTAACCTTATTGGTTGACCCATACTGTATCCACCTCGTGATTTTTCCCTACAATACATTCTCAGAGAGATGACCTCAGTGGCAACCCACTTGGGTCCCCTCCTGTCTCTCAGGAGCTATTCCTATTCTACAACAAACCTTTCCTACTCTTAACCTTCTCTGTCCTTTGGAATACATTCTTCAATTTCAGGGGATAGGAACTCCTTACATCTGACATATAGTAGGTTGTAAGTTACCCTTCTCCAATATCAGAGATAGATACGTGTATATACATCCCTTACTCACACTAGCAAATGAACCTGGGGTACTCTTTCAAGTTTTTATTTTGAGACAGGCTGGAACTAAAATGCTTAGGCAGGACTCGAATTTCCAATCCTTCTGCCTCAGCCTCTCAAGAGCTGGGATGATAGGACTGCTCCAGGCCAAGCTAAAATTTTTTATAAAAGAAATTCACAACTATAAAAGGAATTTCTATTTGTAAGGGTAGCTCCTTCTCGGCAGACTCTTATTCCCAGGGAAAGATATTAATTTGAATCTACCTAATAAGCCCCAACCTTGACCATTTTATCTGCATTGGGCCTTTAATTGTACCCTTTTAGTCTGAGCAAATAGTGGTGTTTACATTTAAATTCCATTTCTTTAAAATGTAAATTTATTTCCTTGTTTCCCCAGAGAGTCTTACCTTTAAACATGCAAATTTAGGGTTGCCTAGTTACTAAGGAGTCTTGGGGCAATAAAAGGAGCAATCAAAAGATTGATAGTTTAAGGAAAAACAAACTACTTAAAATTTAGGAAATGAACCTCAACAAACACTCTAAGATCTTGTTTCTATCTGTATTTTTATTTATATTTCTGTATATGTGTATACTGAATGTTATATTTACATGTATGCTTGTTTATACATGCTTTTGTAATTGTCTATACAGTTTCAAATTGACTTAGAAATAAATGAATACTCATAAATTAAACAAAATGCTTTTCAACGTTTCTATGATTTGGGGAAAATCTTAAGGTCATTTTATACTAAATTAATTAATTTCCATTAACAGGTTAGGTCATTTCTAAATAAGTTAAAACACCAAAATATAAATTATTAAGAATGAATTTAAAGCTTATGTATTTTAACATTTTCATACTTTTTTCAGACACTAAATACATTTGAATTTGTTTCCACATTCAACGGTTGTGTCATGAAAAAAGAATGCATTTGTAGAAATTCAAAATTGGTGTTGGTCTCCTGGGGGCTGGGTCATAATTGATTAATATATGATAGCTAAAACTAAAAATAAGGGAAACAATTCTGTGAACTGAGGTTCTCTGAAGAATCTCCATCTATATTAAAGATGCTGCACACTGCTTGATCTTGGTTGATGAGAACATTGTGACTACTGAGCAGTGGTATGTGACAAGTCAGGAGCCAAAATTATCCTGGGCAATCATAGGCCCTTTCATAGCCAATTACCTTAACTTTTGTATCTGACCGAACATTCCAGTGACTAACAGCTGAACTTCTTGGAATATATCATGAAGCTTAGCAGCTCTCACCAACTCTAAGGGTGAAAATGTTATAGGGCATTCTGAAACCTATACAGGTGATTTTTCTATTTTGCAATAGCCCACTTACCTACCTGACACTGCCAACATATAAGCAGTATATGTATTGGTTTATGAGTTTGTTGTGTGATTATTAACATTCACGTAACCACTTCTGAAATGAGAAATTAGGGCAAGGTAAAGCTGGCTGGGATCTGTTAATAAAAAGATCTGAAACACATGTGTAGAACAGTTCTCAAAACCCTGCACACAGACTTCTCATGAGAAGGTTTTCAATAGGATAGTCTAGACCTGATGTCAACTTGAGGCATGGGATCCCAGCACTGCCTCTCGGAACCTGTATGTAGAACTTCTCAAAGGTTTCCTCCACATTTGGACAATATAAAAGGACATGGATGCCCGGAAGAGCTTGTCATGGCTTTCCTCATGACAAGTCCTGCGTTCCCCAGGGTGTTTTCTTATCTTGCCTTTTCCTCCTTTCCTTGACCCAAGCTTGCTCTGCAGTCAGTTTCTCTCTCACTCTTCAGTTTTACTTTTTCAAATAAACTTTGCCATTTTTTTGCTCATTTCATTCAATTCTTTGTTTAAAATGAGAAGAACCTGGAATCCAACTCCAGAAGGAGAGGTAAGCAACTCAAACCCAATAACGTTGAGTTAGTGAGCCATTTTTAGAAGGAGTTAACCTATCATACTTCCACAAAGGAATATCATTGAGGATAACATGAATTTCTTTTCCCAGGCCACAGCCACTAATGTTTGGCTTCGAATAAACTATTTTCTCATTTCCTTTAAAGCAGAGTTGTTATTTTCATCCACAGCTCTCTATATATGGAATGTGAAATGTGTGTTATAAAAAATGTTTTATGTATAAAAGATATAAGGATATATTTTTGGTAAAGGACATTAAAGAATGAAAATAATTTTTGAAGAACAATCTTGGATGATCAAAATGACAGGGAAAAAAAGAGTACTAGACAAAACCGAAGATTTAAGCAAGTTGTGAAAAGTCTGAGCAAGTGAGTGGAAAATTAATCCTACGAAAGGAATTTTATGTATGATCGAGTTGTGTAAAATTAAAAGGGAATGATTAATAGGCTAAGATTTTCTGTGAAAAGTACACCAATGCAAATTAAAATATAGTTCCTCATGTCAAAACAGGGTTGTCTTACAATATTTGTTTGTGACAGGAAATAATGCACCTCCCTAGTTTTTAGGTAACTGGTTTAGGAAAAACAGATTTTGTGTTTAACAAATGTCCTTGTGCTTGTGTAAGGAAAGTGAGTTTTACCAATTTTAAGTCATTTTTTGTTAAAACTGCATAACATCCTGTCATTATATTTATAAGCTTAAATAGATAACCAGAATTATGCTAGATCAAGGGCTTTAAACCTCTTGATACTTTTAACCAACTTCCCAAAGACAATTTCCAAAAGTAAGTAGTTTGGATCTATAGTTACCTTTGGAATTTCCAGAGGTCCCCAATGATCCAAAACATACATTAATTAGGCTTTTGTTTATATAACTATGTTAGTACAAGTTGAAAAATTGTATGAGATTCCTAGAAAACTTACATACCTTGGTATATGTAATTGGTCATAATATAAGTGATAAATTATTTTGCAGAAATAACCAAGTTTCCTTCTCAACAGTAATCAAATATTTTACCATGGCTACTTTAAACTGTGTCCCCAGTTAGACTGCTTTATTCTGATGCCTTTCCAGAAGGCATTTGCAATCAACTGTAACCCTATAAAGGGCTGTGTCTTTAGAAAGTTCATGGAGAGAACTCAGACATAAACAGGTTTCTGGTAATTTTGAAATTATACTATTGTACTATCAGAGGATTTCTATAACTCTAATAAAGAAACTGAGGAATCTGTGAAACTGCTAGGCAAAATCAGGTAGAATGAGAATTGATTCACATGAATCCGAATGATGATTTTAAAGAAAGAAAAGAGGGAGTGAAGGAGAGAAAGAGAGGACATGAACACCTTAATCCATTGACTCAAATTCCTACAGTTAATATCAGACAGAGCTATCAACTCTGAGGAAACAAAGAGTGCTTCTCTTCGACCTTTAAATTCTTTGGGAAGGCCATTCATTCTAATTTGACCTAACTTTGGGTCTTAATTGATTCTAGTGCTTCCGTCTTTGTTTCTAACTCTGTACCAAACACCTTGTAGTGCACCTTGAACTCTGGGACACAAATAGAACATTCAGTCATCATCTTCCGGAGTTCAAATTTGAGATGCGGTTTCAAGTTCTTTGCAGCTCGTCATTGCCTATTCTGTTTTTGCCTTGTTTAAATTGCTTGTCTTTTGTGTATCCTTATGTTTCAGGATTGTGGGAAAAACTAAAATGACTGTACCCTGATGACTGGACACAATTCAGCAATTTACCATATGTGGAAGACTGAGGCTCGATGCATTCATGACACCCATGTTGCTGTCTGTGATTTGGCCCTGGCTCCTAACTTTGTCTTCTCCTGCCTTCCTCTGTGGGACACAAACATGACTCCCTATGAATAGCCTTTCTAGCCACATGGCACTTTTAGCTCTTGAGCCTTGAGAGCCACTCGTTGGTCATAAATGCTTTCCAGAGACAGATTTTTGTCAAAAAAGGGTTAATGAGAATGGAATTAAAATGTCACAGAAATAAGGTCACAAAATTCCTTGCCCTGGGTGAAACATGAGACACAAGATGGTATTACTTAGGTCACTGTGACTTAGCATTAAGGGTATCTGCAGATTCTCTGATGCACCCTAGTAATATCCTCTTTATGCTCATGACAATTCTTACATGAAATGTGTGACATGAGTGACCAGTAACCAATCAAATGTCCTGTGCTATTCTCACTGGCCAATGTAATTTGCTCCAAGTGATTGTCTGTAATTTGCTTCTTGTTCGGTCTCTGTTAAGTCTTTCTGTCTTTCTCTCCCTCTCCCCTCTTTATTTCTCCTGAAACCCAGATTCTTGGAGCCACTTTGGGAGTTATTCTGGGCAACTGGAAATGATGCTTTGTCCTTGGATAGCCATTTTCATTTTGGCTTGAAAATATTCTTTGTTCCCGCTCTTGTGTGTGTCTACTTGCTTTTTAGATTTGCAGAGGACTTCAGTATGTTTAATGGCAGATGGTCTCTGTCTTAGTCTGTTTGGGCTGCTATATCAAAATATCCTAGACTGATGGCTTAGAAGCAATGAGTTTATTTCTCAGAGTTCTGAGGCTTCCGAGTCCCAGATTGAGACAGATTTAGTCTGACAAAGAAGCCTCTTTCAGGTCCATCATAGATGATGACTGTTTTCTCATTGACCCTTGAGTGGTGGAGTCAGGGGTGTCTCTGGGGTGTCTTTTCTATAAGTGCATTTATCCCATTTATGAAAGCTCTCCCAAGAGTCACCACTTAATGACTCTATCTCCTAAGGCTATCACCTTGCTGTTAGGATTTTACCATATGAAAGGGAGGCATAAATATTCTACCAATTACACCTTAACAAGAAAACTAAAGAATAGGAAACCTAACTAGGGTACATTAGAAGGGCCCAATAGGAGTCTGGAGATAACTGAATTGAATTACTTTTGAGGAATTCTTTTCCTCTGTTCAGAGACTACAGAGAAAAACTGTTTGTCACGGAGTATTGAAACAGTATCTTCCGAATTGTTTGCTTTATTTTCAATTTATTATATAAATGTAAAATACAGAGGTAATATCAGATGGGCTATTTTTGGCTGTTCTTGTGGGTATTTATTTATACAGTAATTACATTTAGTCCCAGGAGAAGACAAAATCGACACAGGCCTATTCTTTGTTCTTTGCAATTTTGTTGTTTTGGCTGTTACTACTTCCATTGTTGCTGTGGCAAATTACCATAAACTTAGTGTCTTTTCTCATTTTTTTACTTTTCCCTTCCTCCCCCCCTCCCCCATTCTCCTTCCCATTTAAACCTTTCCATTTAAACACGTTTTTTCCTATTTCACAATAACTATTATACACTTCGGTCCTTATTTACACTTTCAGTTTCTCACACCACAGAAACAATGTGGTATTCACATGTGTGTCCAATTTATTTCACTTAAGAATATGGTCTCAAAGTGCATCCATTTAGCTAGAAATGTCTCAAGCTTATCCTTCTTTATGGCTGAGTAGTACTCCATTGCATAAAAAAATCACATATTCTTTATCCATTCATCAGTTGATGGGTATTTGGGCTGGTTCCAACATTTAGCTATTACAAACTATTCCACTATAAATGTGGGTGTACATATATTGCTGTAGTATGATGCTTTTAATTCTTTCAGGAATATACCAAGAAGGGGAATAGCTGGGTCAAGTGGAATCTCCAATGACTCTCCATTTTAAAAGGCATCATAAAGTCCTTTGAATCCTGAAAGTTCCCTTATCTGTCTTGTGAATGTTTCATTCATTTTTAAGAACTCTTGTGATTACCATGGGCCTACTTGTACAACAGTGAATTAGCCAGTTTCCCATTCCTGTAACAAAGTATCTGAGATAATTGATAGGTCCCCCGCCTGAGACTTGCCCAGCCATCATGGTGACACACCACATGTTGAACCATAATGGTGTCTAGCTCCTTCTTCCCAGAAACCCCTGCAGTTTCTTCTTCCCAAACCGCCCTTTGCCAGACCCCCTGCATACCACAAATGCTCCTACCCCCTTCAGCCACATCTTGCTGAACAGCCTATGTCAGCAGCCCTGTGCCCTCCCCCATCAGAGTACATTTAAGCTCGCCCCTCGCCTTTGTCTCCAGAGAACAGCACACCTGTGAGTGCTGGTCTCTCGTGCCCAATCTTATCTCTTTCCTCCCTTTTCTCTGCGCCGCTTATGTTTTTCTAGCTGCCTCAGATTGAGTGAAAAACAGCTCAATCAATAATGAATTTTTAAAAATGGAACAGTTGCCAGGTGTGGTGGTGCACGCCTGTAATCCCAGCACTTGGGAGGCTAATGCAGGAGGATCTGTGTGAGTTCGAGGCCAGACTGAGCTACATAAGTAATACAAGGCCAGCCAGCACTACAAAGCGAGACTCTGTCTCCAAAAATGGGTGGTGGTAGTGATTTTGGCTTACAGTTTGGAGGCTGTAGTTCACAGTGAGTTGACATCATGACTTTTATAATACAGGCAATACATTATTGTAGGGAATGTGTGGCAAAAGAAACTGTGACCTCATGGCTGGGACATGAGAAAGAAAGAGATGAGACTAGGTCCCATATAAATCTTTTTTGAGGATCCTTCCCTTAGTGACCAACAGATCTCCCACTACACCCCACATCTTATAGCTTCTGACACCTCGCAACAGTACCAAGCTAGGACTAAGTCTTTAACACACAGAGGTATGGCGGATATTTCCGATCTAAACTTATCATCGAGGATAATGAAGCTGTTTCAAAACCAGCAGACTAGCACCTCACTTTCATCTGCAACCCTCACGGCCCATTGTCATGTAATCTAAGCCATCTACAGGTTCCCACAATCAAGACACTGGAATTTTCAGATTGGCATTATTTTTCTTGTATGACACTGGTTTATCTAATATAATCTGATCACCAGGTGAAAAAATACATAATAAATGTAAAATAAGTCAACAGCGAGTACAGTTTAGTCTGTCCTGCAACACTAAAGAACACAGAAAATCAAAGAGCTGTATTTTTCGTCTTAATCATTTTGGCATGACACCCATTTAGAAGGTAAGGTAAAGTAAGCAGATCTTTTTATTTTTTTTGTGGCACCGGGGATTGAACTCACAACCTTGCCCTTGCCAGGCAGGCGCTTAGGCCACTGAGCTAGATCCCCGGCCCCAAGTAAGCAGATCTTTTAAGGAACGATTCAAATTCAGTGCACCCCACCACCCACCAAGAGGAATGTCCAACTAAGGTTCATTCCCAGGTACACCCACGAGACGATGTCTTTTGCGTGCATATCAGCACCAGAAAGGCCACTTGGGAATGCCGACTGCAGAATTATTTGTCTTGCTTATCTTTGCTCATATTATAAACACAGCCTTCAGGGAGACGTATTGGTATTATACACTGTACTTTCATAGTTTTGAGGAAGTTACAGAGAAATATTTTGTTATGTACAGATTTATGGTCACCTTAAATATCATGGTAACAATACTGCTATTTTTTTTTTTACTGAGCAGTTACTGAGGCCCAAGACTCAGCTCTAAGCACTTCCCATATATTATCTCATTATACATCACAAAAACTAAGGCAATTCATAATCAAGGCCTGGTGTAGAACAGATCATTAATATGGTGACATATTCCAGTATTCTCTTAATAATTTCAAAAAAAAAATTTTTTTTTTTGGTCTCCAACCTCCCTAGAGGTCACTTGAGACCACGTACTATGGTAGAAGTTGTGTTTTCAATATAGTTAAAGTTTTCTGTAATTCCCAGCGGAGATCCCTGCATGAAATATACACTCAACAGATGTGAATGAAATCTTGTCTTACATAACTACCACCTGTTTCTGTAGTGACTGAGAGTTGTGGCTCTTCACTCCAAGGACAGGAGACATTTCCAATACATAATAATCTGGTACAGATTTGTTTTCATTATGTTTTTATTTTGCTGGAGGTTGGAGAAGATGAAGTGAAATCCTCCAAAGACAAAATTGGAAGTGGCCTGAGAAGTCCCCTCTTTAATTATTCTGTTTTACATTTATGTAAGACAAACACCCAGAAATGTTTAACAACTGCTCTGTGACCACACAGCTAGCTAGAAGCCCTGATTTCACTATACTACATATACAGATCTCAGCATAAGCACTTTGGGAGTGATATCTCATAGTAAGTTCAACATCCCTAATCTGAAAATACGAAATTGAGTGTTGGACATTAAAATGTCCTATACTTTTTTAAAAAACATGTTTCATACTTTAGAATATCTCAGATTTTGAATGTTTTGGAGGAGTGATGCTCCACTGGTGAGATCTACTGAAATATTTAAAAGTCTGAAAATCTCTGAAATCTAGAATATTTCTAGTCCCCAGCATTTTGCATGAAGGATACTCGACCTTTGAAAATTGTATAATCTCAGTCAAGAGAGTACTAAACTGGAACTCAGTGGCTAGAAATAGACAACTGTAAAATTTCTTCCTCATGTAACCTGGAAGAGATGAATACAAGTACTTTTGGGAACTGAAAGCAAACAAACAAACAAGCTATATATGAAAAGAAAAACAAAAGATTCAGGTCTTCAAGAAGGAATGGTCCTGTTTTAACCTATGCTTTCTTGTTTCTCTTTAACACTGGAATGCCATGCAGGTCTCTTTTGGATGTGCTGATACATTTTCTTGTGAAATTCCTCTCACTTGGCCATTATATTATTACATATGAAAGAGAAAAGTCAAACTGTCACACATTTTCATAAAAGGGTCCCTAGGCAGACTACATTAAGAATAGTGCTGTACATGAGCTGATAATTGTTTTAATTCCTACTAATTAATAATAACCTAACTCATTTAGTGTAAATCCTGGGAGACTTCTCTGTTAGTATTGCTCAAAGCTAAGTAAATTCTGCATCACTCCCCCTTTTGAGTCCTAATTCAGCTTTTATATATGATAGCTCTGGCATTCATACACAATAGCAAAGAAAGCCCATCTTTTTTTGTCCTTAACATTTTGGCTAAATTATACAAACTTAATAACACTTCTTACAGGTAAAAATACTTTCATTGACTGAAAGACATTTTTAGGTCTGCAAGTTTAATAAAAATATCCTTGTTAGAGCTTACATCTGAAATTTATCCTCTATACTCTCAAACTAAAACACATCATCCAAGGCTGGGGCTCTGTGCCTAAAAGTGTCCTCTAAGTATGTGAGGGCTTCAGCTTTTGTGCCTCTGAGTTTTGAGTTACTAGGATAGTTGAGGAATTTGGAATTGAAATCTGTGGTCCGATATAAGGATGCAGAAGGATACTGCAAACTCTGGTGTGTGTTTACAGAAATCTTAAAATTCTCTCTAAGCTGATTTACGATCCAACACATTTTGCAGAAAATGTGAAAAAGGAAATCTCTGAATTTACAGATTTAACATTCTTGGTGTTTTTCTTACTTGCGAGTTACCACCCAAGTCTACAACAACTTGGAATTTGTCACTGTGAATGTCACACTTTTAAAGCCTAACCAATGTTACAGAGTGAGGTCAATCAGCAAACCTCCTTCTGCCACTGACCCGGTATCTGCTTTTAAAAGCAAATTTCACTTTTGTTTTCTTATGACACTGGTTAGAACTCTGCTACTCTAAACATCTTTGTAAAAATGTCCTTGGAAAGAAAGCCAAAATTCTAAAATTGGTGAAGTGATTCAGAAAAAAATGATACCTCTTGGACAGAACGGAAAGTTCCAGAAGAATTAGAATGAAAATCTCAAAGTTGGCAATACTTGGTCTATGACAGTCATAAGTCAGCCATATATTCTAAGATGAGAAATGAAATGCTGATAGAATAGTTGAGACTGAAATATATTCTTTGTGATATCTAGGGAATGTCAACACAGTAGGTCGAATTGCCTTCCTATAAGCCAGCAAAGCAGTAGATGTAACAAAATATTTCTGACTAGTTGTAAATAATACGATTCATTGACGAGGCTTAGTTATCCACTGAATGTATACGCAGCCCTCCAGCAAGGGTTTATTTAAAGTGAGTTCTAAGGGAAGTGCTAGCATGGACTGGTGAAATCTAGCTCTGAATAAGCCAGGGCTCCTCTCTTCAAGGAGTTGGTTTGTTTGTTTACAGTTGGAAAGGAAAGTTAAAATGTGAAAACCACCAAGGAGTATGAGCAAGACTGTCAAATTTGGTGAGGCAGGGATAAAAAAGAAAGTTGGAAGATTTCAGGAAGATGATGTCTAAATTTGAATTCAAAGATTAATAAATAGCACCTGGGCAACGGGAGCCAGTAAGGAGCCAGAGACCTCCTAAAACTTAGGGAGCAATGGAAGCAACACTAAAGAAGCATGTTAAGCCTAGGGCTATAGCTTAGAGGTAGAGCATGCGCTTAGGTGCCTGAGGCTGCACCAAATATCTCTATGTATCTCTATAGCTGTACGCATTTAGTTGAATATGGAATAATGGAATATGAAACTCAGCTGGGACTTGACAATAAAATAAAATGCATTCAAGTCAAGAAAGGTAAAACTTGGTCTTTCTAAGATGTAATAATGTGACCAAGTGCAGGGAGACATGAACCAATGTGGTGCATCAGGAACAGGAAGCTGTTTAGTATTTGTGGACTCAAATGTGTATAGAGCATCATGGAAATAGTAATTGTACTTCTTCCCAACTGCATTCCATTTCATACCATTGTGCAGGAGGCTGTTCGAGAAGGATGTGCCAACCTGTGTCATCTCCTGAGTTGTGCATGGTTCCGAGGCCATCAGCTGGAGAGTTAGCAATAAAGTCTGTCCCCGCTGCAGGACAGCAGGTGGTGTTGGTTCCAGGACATGCACAGAGATAGAGAAAGAAACTCATGTCTCAGGCAGGGAGGGAAATCTGAAAAGACTTAGTATCCATTCTGGAATATATGTCCAGATAGGAACCTAGAGGAGCAGAGCTGAGAGTCTTAAAAAGATTTTGTTCTCAGAAAGTAAACAAAAATTCCAGGACTCACACTGAGAACCTGGCTATTGCATGGGCAAGAAGATTCGATGTGGGAAACGCAAGGGAGAGAGCTTCTGAGTACAAGCACTATAAAAGATATGATTTCTTGGGATCATGGTGACTAAAGAGGCGCTAGAAATAGGAAGAAAAAGGATATGCTGACTAGCTTGCTCCTGCTGCTATTCAGGGAAATAATTCTTCCGCAGAAACATGAGAATACGGGGAGATCTGCGATGGAAGGTCAGAATGATTTCTTTTAGGTTGAGAACATCATTGAAGAGGCTTGCTAAGATACTAGAAACTGTCTATTTCAATATGGGTAGTGTATGTGTGTGCACATTCAAGATGTATACCTAGAGGGTTTGCACATTGTATTCTATATGACACACCACGATAGGAGTAAAATTTAAGAAAGAATAAACTAAAGAAGAGATAGTCACAAATCTTACTTATGAGTTCCATATATATAGACATACATATCTACCTATCTATCATCTATCTATCTACACATTAAGCACCGGTTATCACTTACTATTCCTTCGTATTTTACGTATCATCAAATTTTTTCACTTGATCATAATCCTTCTCATATGATCCTTTCTCATTTTTAAAAAGATATGTACAAAATCACTCAAAACGATTGCTGTTAATGATTAAACTAATTCTAGAAGTGTTCTTCCCGTAGTTACTTTATAAATGCAGACGGAAAATAACATTGTTTTTCCCTGCTAGAGTACTTCATTTCATTTCTCTAAGGTCCTTATTTTTTGCCCTGGAAATACTCATTTAAATGCAGGTGTGAGGATGCATAAGCTTCTTAGCAGTGACTCAGAGTGCTGACGGTCCCCTTTTTATGATTTTTCCAGACAGAGAAGAATGGTTCAGCATGTTAAGTAGCTACCACAGTATAATTCAGCCGTAAATGGCTGCTCCACATGGTTGCTACTGCCGCTAAACTTCTCCACCTCAAATGCCATGGTAATACACTGGAATTTCATTTCTCTTTCTCTAGCCTTGTTACATACAGGCAGATCCAAGTTCAATGCGCAAAATCAAAAATTTCCCTTGGCAGCATTTTCGAGGTTTCTACTGGGAACACAGAAGGAAATGGGGGAGAATCAAATAACGATATGCCAGAAAGCTCAGGAATCGAAGGGACATTCTTTGCTCCAAGTAGCATTCAAATCATAAAGTTCTATCAACAGATATCTGAGATATCTATTGGAGACAGTATGTTCATTTGTTCCATGAAAATTCTTCAGGGCTGCCTATGTTGAGTCAAGTTACCTAGAAGTAGAGTCTAAGATAAGGATCCTTGAGTTAGTGATCATTGACAGACGTTCTCAGGGGAAACCTGAGAACACCAGGAGTGTAAGGGAACACCAGGAGATAGGTAACGGGCAAAACTAACCAATGATAGCTTCAGGTTTAAATAAGTCTCAGCCTTTTTTATGAATGGTGCCACCTTTTGTTTCCAATTTTAAGTCAAGGGGCTGATCTCTGATACTACTCTATGAGTCATTTATCACAGACCATCTCTGGTAATTGTTTAATTTGGGGGAAGAAGGGAAGGGAGAAGATACAATGCCTCCAGTTTCTTCAGCATTTTGAGAAGAATCCATTTTCCAGGATTTTTAATTTGATGTCACATCCTAAGCATCGGAACATAAGCATATTTCAGGATCCACTCTTCACTGTCCAAATGCTTCTGTACTTACAATTAACAAAAACACATTTACATTTGAACATTGCAAACCGAAGACATATCAAGTAGATATTGCTATATTAATGCCATGTAATGAATTATGTAGTCAACACGTAGTAGCTTAAAACAATGAAGAGTTATTTAGCTTTTGTTTCTGTGGGCTGGCTTGGTAGTTTGGTTGGTTGGGAGTGAGCCTGCTCAAGCATGTGGAGGTAGAAGTGGTGGCTCGTCAAGGGTGATCTTAGTTGAGTTATCTGTTGGTTCTCAGCTCTGTTCTACCCCTTCCTTCTCAACAAGCCATCCTGGACACATCCTTCAGCACAGAGTCCAAAGACAACCTAAGCATGAGCCTAGTTGCACACGTGCTTTCATTTCTTTGTGTATGCCACATTCACCATCTTCTCATTTTCAACGTGAGTCATACTGCTAAACCAGAGTAGAAGACAGTTATGAAGTTACATGTCTAAGGGCATGGATTCAAGGAGGTGCTGGTGACAAAGAATTGGGGCACACATGTAATGAACCCTCCAACAAATATCAGAAAGTATACATAAAGGAAAAAAGGTACTCTGAAAATAAACAAGAGCAGTACTCTATCATCCTATCATAATGCTTAGGTATCCAGATTTACATCTCTTAAATGATTTCTTTTGGAAAAATATTTATTCCTATTAAAAGTTAATTGCTATAAGAAATTTCCTCAGGTCTGTCTATGAATATCCCTCTTCTTATTGATCTACTGACCTGTGATTATATATGATAGGCTTAAGAAAGAGATTGAACCACTGGTTCAAATTGTAATGGAAAGTGCGAAGAAAGAGGGTGATTTATTTGGAAGGAAGTAGGTCATAGTTGGTTTCTTTTATTAATGATCTTGAGTGGTAATGGAAAAAGAAGAAATATGGAGGGTTTAAAAAGCCCAGGAAGCTGGGCATGCTGACGCACACCTATAATCCCAGAACTCAGGAGGCAGAGGCATGAAGATCACTGTGAGTTTGAAGTTAGTCTTAGCTACATAGTGAATTCAAGGCCAGCCTGAACAACATGGGGAGACCCTGTCTAAAAAACACCAAAAAACAAAAAATGAAAGGAAACAAGCCTAGGAAAATTAATGGGGGGGAAAGCAAGGATGTTTCCCCTAAGAATTTATTGCAAATTTTGTACTTTGGACAAAACCTTTGGTTTTATTTGCATAGAACTTTCTATTTTTAATATATTTACTCTTCTCATGGATAATCTACATGAGTTCTCCATTAAAACTCTTCATTATAGTTCTTGCAACCATAATCCTTTGTATTTCACTTCTTATTTAGGAGAAGGTACTTTTTATTAACTCATTTTTTTAGGTCAACAGTTTGCTTCCTTCACTCGCTATGCTTTTAACAAATCAAGGACTGTTCAGATCTGATTATTTACAACCTTCACACACTTTAATTCCCCTGTGGAGAAGAAGTAGACTGAAGTGGCTATCTCATGCTTATCCAAGGGAGTTGGCTCATTCAAAAAAAATATTAACAGCAGATACAGTATGTGCCAAACGCTAGATTGGTATCTGTAAAATACACACAAAAATTTGCATGGTCCTTTTTCTTACTAAGCTATTAATCAGTGAAGACAAAGAAATGAGTACACCAAAAATAAATTAAAAAGGCTAACAAAGGTTTGGATTATCAGCTAATTGTTAGTAAGTTTTATTAGAACAGAGATGGAAGATGTCCCTGTGGGCTGAAGAGGTCATGTTTATTAGTTACAGAGGCAAATTTAAAGACATGTTCACAACAGCACAGGTCCCACT
This sequence comes from Cuniculus paca, assembly GCA_004365215.1. NCBI lineage: Eukaryota > Metazoa > Chordata > Mammalia > Rodentia > Cuniculidae > Cuniculus > Cuniculus paca. Next base: position 148 of record RJWT010006529.1, on the reverse strand, counting down.
TGCTTAGACTCAGTTGTAATGAGAGTCTGGTACATATAAACCCACAAATGGTTCTTATAAGACGGCCAGCACAGGAAGCAGTAGTGAGCTCCTTGCCATTTTAACACTGAAAATAAAATCAAATGAGGAAGAAGGTGGAAAAAAAAAA
>RJWT010006528.1:0-28975 GCA_004365215.1 Cuniculus paca | reverse complement strand
AATTTTCCATTAATGGTTGGCAGTATCTCAGAGGCTGATTGATCTACACACCCATTCTTGACCCAATTTCTGAAATAATGGAAAGTACTTGTCTTAAGCTAGTTCAAGTCTCACATTTCTAACCTGTGGGCCATTCCAGTCAAAACTTCTTCCATTTGTTTGAAATGGTGCAGAATATCCATTAAAAAAAGAAGAATGATAATTTTTAAAAAGTAAAAAAAATATATACATACAAATAAATATCCATATCCATATTCATATCTATCTTTGCAAGATAAGTAAATGATGATGATAGATAGATAGACAGATAGTTAATAAATCTTTGAACGAAACGCCAACAAAAGCCACCAGAACACATAAAAGAAAAACTGTTTAGATTAAATGCACATAAAAAAAATCATTTAGACTAAAACATCAGCTCTCCACATGATTGCATTCTCTAGCAAAGGCATTTTTATCCTATTTTCCTATTGATACTGCTTAGCATGGTTTCTGTCAAATAAGTGTTCAGCATTTTTTGACTATTTAAATAGGAACCATTCAAACATTTCTATTGGCAATATGAATAAAGTGAAGGTTTTTTGTTTGTTTGTTTTTGGTGCCAGGGATCAAACTCATGACCGCACTTGCTAGGCAGGTGCTGTGCTGCTGAGCTATATCCCTGACCCTGAAAGTTTCTTTTAAAAAACTAAATAATTGACTTCTCATTATTATCATTCTTCTTTGATTTTGATGCATGGGTCAATAAATATATTAATTTCAATATTAATGATAATAGTTTAGCCCCTTCAATGACTACCTTGCCATTGTATTAGTATATTATATGTGGATATGCTGGAGTACCAGTATATTATTCTGACTTTTGCTATTTGAACTGGCCTGTTATCATTGCACTCAAAAGGGCTGCTGTTGTATAAGAATCTGTTTCAACATTTTAATAGACATTTTCAGTCACTATACCATCAAACTAATGTTTTATGCAGTTATCTTGCACAGTGGCCAGCCAAATTGTTGGAAAAAACAAAGATCAACCAAGCAAAGATCCATCCGTGTTCATCTATACGCACTGCTTCTACATCAGCAGGTCATTATTGATCAGGTTACAGGTTTTTTCCTATCTTCAGGAGATTTGAAATAACATAGAAATATTGCAATCACATGAGCATTGCTTTTTCATTTCCTCTTTATGTACCATTTTGCAAATGCTAAAATAGCAACTCAATTGTTTTCTCCCTAGTGTCCTGTGTTTTTCGTGGACTGTGTGGAGATTAATAGCAGCCTGCAATAATCTGTTGTCCTTTGTGGAAAAAACTGTGCTGCTGTTTTTGGAAAGAAATAATTGGTACATAGCTTATAGAGTCAACGTCTGAATTTAATGGAGCATAAAGGGTGGTATTTCTCATGAAGGAGGCATATTATCCGTTTAAACAGCTTTCAGTCTTGCACATAAATTAAGCCTTCGACAAGCTTTGGAAAAAGAGAAACCACACAGTAACAAATTAACATGCTTGCATATTCCTAACAAAGGAGCCATCTCTTTTGAAAAGAAAAGAAAGCTCTACTGTCTCTGTTATATTTGGAAATCTGAATTAATTATTGACTTTTTCATATTGTTTGCAGCTACTTTGGTCATTTATTGTAAAATATATGTATATGGTAATTGTTTTACGGGAGCTCATAAAACTCAGACTGCAAATAAGATAATGTATGACCATTTTATTGCATACACTCTTCAGACCTTTGAAAAGCTAAACTTGTCATAAATGAAAAGTAGTCAATGCATACTTTGTCAAGGTCTTTTCCTGAGGCATAAGAAAAAGAGAATCTTATAGCATGTTTATGGTGAAATTCTCAAGTAGCTCCAATCAAAAACGATGTCATATTTTTCTCTGAAATAGTCCCCTATCTAAAAAAAAAAACTTATTTGAAGTAGCTTCTACAATTCATCTTGACACATTAAAAATGACTTAATAACTTGTAGAATATGGAACTTGACAAAGTCCTTTCCAATCTAGGAAATGGAATACCAAAAGTTTTACTTTGCAAAAAAATGAATATTTGTTTGTTATTATACTTTCAGTGAATTTAAGGAATAGTTAATATAAGGCAGGCACCTTTGAAGTTATCATTTTCTGAGTATTATTGCAGCCATGTCAGGAGGGCTTCCAATTCTACTAAGTCTAGAGCTAGCAACTCTGATGGAGCAATGGAGGGAGGTTCTACACTTTCTCTTATGTAATTCTTTCCAATTTTTAAATTCAATCATCCACTTCACCATGATTATCTTTTCTCCACTGAACTAAAGTCTTTTGACTCATCATTAGCTCATTCAGTTTCTTCACAGTTTCCTCATGTCATTTTATGGTGATAAATAGGTAAACAGTAAATCTTATTCAGGTCCCTTTCCAAAGATCCTACACAATATATAACAGAATTTTACTTAATTTCCCACAACCTAATGTCAAGAAGACTTATAGATGTAATACATAAAAGAAATTTTATTTATACGGAAAATTTTATTTAACACATTTTAACAAATCAAAAAGAACCTATCACATCAACATTTCAAGACCATATGACAAATAAAAATCTGCCAAAAAAGATCCACATACAAAATTTTATATAATGAAAGGTGGTGCAATGAAAAAGAATTATCAACAATAAAGTTGAGTTTTAAATGGTATTAACCACAAAGTTTCGATTAACTTTCAAAGTTTCAATGAACTTTCCCCCTTGACTCTACACTTTCATTACTATAGGAACCAAAATTAGAACTGAACTGTCCATGTGTTAGGACACAATGCCATTTCCATTAAGTCATACATTCAGAAATATGACAGTTTGTTATGCAGAGTGGTAGGACTTCTTTTCAATTTGGTTAATAAAAATTAGAATTTGTAGGCTAAAAGAATACTAGGCAGGGAATCATTTGAAAATGTGCAATCTCTGAATCAGATCAAACACGTATCAATTGAAACAGCTCCACCACTGCAATCTGATACAAAATCCTGAGCTACTCAGTCTCAGTTCTCTCACCTCTAATTGAGAATAACAGCCCCAATGTTTTTAGTGTAAGAGTTTTATAAGATCATAGACATAAAGAATATAAAATACTGACAGACTACATGCCCAATGGTGTTCTTTTATTATTGCTGCAATGTATTCTTGTAATTTTTATTATTTGTATTTTAATTTCCTCTTAAAGGGAGGAAAAATAAATACAAATTTTATCTAGTATTTATTTAAGAGAAATTAGATTAACATTTATGCATTTTCTTTCAAGCTATTAAAGAAAATTGTGTTCTTCAAGCATAAAGTAAACAAGATATAGTTGAATACGAGTAGTCTTCTAATCATCTCTGTAGATGATTGTAAGAAAGGGAAAGAAAGAATTAAGCATGAAGAAATATCAGAAGATGGTTGAAAGTATAGATTCTATTTATTGTAAGCACTAGTGAGAAGCCAGAATGAACTATCTTTTCACACACACACAAAATTCCTACAGGGTCCCTAAGAATTATTAAATTCTTAATCACTTCAAGCAGTGATCATGGCTCCTTGGTTTCACAATGTTCAGAAAATATTTGCCACTTGGGAAAGACTGTGCATGGAAAGGTAGATAAATTTGTATAGGCACACAATTTTCTATATATACCTTGATTTTTCTGAACAGTAGCCTCCTGTTCTGTACAACAGAGTGATCCAGACTCGGCTTGAGAATTAAGTAGTATGAGTGCTAAAATTGCAAGGTCATATGTCTATTTACGTGATTTGCACTTACACAGGAAATATAACCTCTTTATATTCTATACTCGGCCCAAGCTTTCTCTGAATATCTTACTTCTCACCTTACTGGAGAAAAATAAAATGCAATATTAGCAAAATCTTATAAAACCAATATTGCTCAATAATTTATACATACCCTTTAGGTAACTGTGTTTCTTTTGAAAGAAACATTCTCTCATAATTCCTTGACCTTCTTTGCTTCTTTTCAAAATAAAATGTAGAAATGGGGATGTATAGTTTATACTACTCCATGAAACTGTATAGTTGAGGAGAGTCTACCCATATATAATAGATGGAAAGTTTTCCACAAACAGCAGTGTTTATCTATGAGATATGAAAACTGTTGCTTCTTCCCAACTAGCTCTTAACGTGAAACTGATAAGAAACTCTGGTGTTGTAGTCAGAGTTTGCAAGGGAATAGGACTAATAGGTTTAAGGGAATAGGTTTAATACAGGCAACATAATTCATAGGATTATTTTATGATATTCACCCAAAAAGTCAAATGCAGAAAATCATTAAGAGATCTGTCCATGCACCAGAGACCCAAAGAATCCAGTTGAGGGCCTAGATCCCATTGCAATGTCCTGCATGGGTCCAGCTGAAAACCTCGAGCCCATGGCAATGCCCTCCATGAGTCCAACTGGAGGGCTAGAGCCCATGACAATGTCTCATGCAAGTCTGTATCAAAGACTTCCACTGGGAAGTCTCACAGTCAGTGGTAGAAGCTGGAAAATCTGCATCAGCAGAGTGTAGCATCTGTGCCAGTGATGAGGCACTGAAACCAGGAAGCAACTCTCAACGTAAGGACCAGTGTTCCCTGAAAGAGAACCACAGCGATCCTCAGGGACAGTGAGGACCTGAGCTCTCAAGGATGAGAACAGCTGTGTTTATATCAGCAAAACCAGCATGACAAGCTTCTCCAGGGGAATAAGCAGTACACCATCTTCCCCGCCAGTCCTCCTTTTATGCTGTTGACAACAATCCTCAGGTTAGCCTTCCACACCCAGAATCACACTGATCCAGTTCTGCTGGGTATTGCAAACTGACCATTAGTTAATCTGCCACACGTGGGTAAATCTGGTATGCTAGATAGACCTCTTTTGGGCCTGATTCAAAAATACCTTAACATCAATCTTGTATTAAACCATGTATAAATTCAATGATGGACTCAATCCATCCTAGGTAGCACACTGATGTGGAAGAAAGTATAGCCTCCATGAATTCTCTTTCTTTCTAGAAAGGTATTTAAAAGCTATTGACTTCTTCTCAGTAAAATATGCAAGGATTTTTTTCACCCATGTAGTTATCTTGCATGATAATTCGTATGTTTTTATGTAATATTCTATGTTTTATTATTGGATGGTCATGGTATCTTCTCAGATGAGGTTGGTACCATCCCGTCTTTGAATCTTCCTGTGATATTTCCTGGGAAACTCAACACGTTTGCATGTTGGGTAGTGTGGGCCTGTTGTCTCTCAATTTTTTCAAGGTTGGGTAGACTTTTCTGATGATTTGGCTTCATGAAGGCCCTAGGGCTGCTGCAAATTCCATTTTCTTTCCTGGCTCTTCTCCCACTCTTCATCAGTCATCGTACAGTTTCCTTTTACCTAAAGCAGTCATGATAAACTCTTTATCAGTTTTCCAGTCTGCTCCCAAGTTCACTTATACATGTTTCCCTAAAAGTCATTTGAAGGGTCTCAATTCTTCTGCAACACATGAGAACATTGTTTCAGGAGCACCTTCTACTGGCTAATCTCATCCAGCTAATACTTCCTCGAAGTATAACTATCCATACTCAGGTATCTGATGTAGTCTTCAAAGTCCTAAGGGAAGTAGTATAGCAGCTCATATCCCCTCAATTGTTCCCCTTAACCTACAAAATTTATCATACCTTGGGAACCCTACCCTAGAAAAATCACTGCATTTATATTCTGCTTCTATTCTCCTTCTCCTCATTCTTTCCATAATCTCTCTTGATAGGATTGACTTTTCCTTTAGTTCATTCTGGGTCAGAAACATAGTCCTTCCATTTTTTCTAGGCTCCCCAATAATTTAACCAATCTTATGTTTTTTCCTAAAGGATGACTGGAATACATAAAGAAACACAAAGTTAACCACAACAGAATATACACAAGGAGTTACATAGAAAATATTAAACTTATTGCATATATTAAATTTACAACATGCAATAATTGATAGTTATAATTTTAATTGCAATGCTGCCTGGAAAGATAACTTATAACATGGCCAAATACCAAGTAATGCCCCCCTAATCTCAGATTACAGTCAGGAATGTGGTTCATTGCACCTGACTACAAAGGTACCTTCCAAACTTAAGAAATCCTATGAAGTGGCAGGAATGGGAAACAGTACACCAGGTCTCCAAGAGAAAAAATAATTCACCAAAAAAGTATAAAAAAATGATCTAAAGTGATTCTTATTTTAATTGATGGATATTGGAATGAGATTTACAGTGGTATAAAAAAAATTATGCAAAGATCCTTGCTTTTCTGTGTGAGACTTGTTCTTTAATATTTAAACTTCAGTGCATTATATAATTTATATCAAATCCCAAAGGTCACAAAATAACTGATTTCCAATATTAGTTTTACAACACAAAAACAACTTCCCATGAATATCGTATCTGTGTAAGAATCACAAATACATTTGTGTAAGAATCATAAATAAAATGATTTAAATTAGCTATAAATTCAACTATTCCAGAAATTTGTACATATTAGAAACTGTATCCCCTCTATGCCAAGGCTAAACAATATTAGCATAAGCAGTCAGAAACTCAGGTTTAGCATTTTACTTCTGAGACATAGTATTATTATTTTAATTAAGTAATGTGATTATATTATTAATCAACTTTCAGATGGGTATTCTTTCCCAGTTTAAGCATTTTACATTTATAAAATTCTAAGAACTTACCCCATAATAATTTTGAATATTTTATGTTCTATCATCACTCTATCATCAGTACCTACAGAATACTCCCGTTGAATATCCCTGAACATTTCTGGATTCTCACCCATCACAATATACTCAATAGTTATTGTCTCTAGTCTCCTGGATCTTTAAAAAATTCCTACCAACTTGGTCAGTGCTCTTCTGTCTTTCTGTAGAGATTTACATGTACCACAAAGAATTAGTATGCCATTAAAATGTGCTAATTTAGTTGAAGAGCTTAGCAGATAATCTGTTGAAATGACAGGCATATAACAAATTGTAGTTCTTTTAACTTCCCTTACCACTTACAACTCCATGACTACCCTGAAAATAGGTTGAAATTTTACTCTTAAATGTTACATGTGCCTGTGTTTCCTGGTTTCTAGGATATAATAACCATACAACCAATGTATTAGATATGAGATAACCAGTATTTTCAAAAGTAGGCAAAGTGGCCTTTATTTATCCATAAACAAAGAACATTCTTGTTCTAAGAGCCACAAACTGAAGGAAAGTCATGTTTATTTAACCAATTTCCATGTAAATGCCCTGAGAGTGCAGCCCATGATAACTATGGTTATGTTCTATTTGTTATATACTCTATCATTAGTATTTCATGATGCATCTGCTAAAAGTCCCTACACATTAATGATTTCCCACTCATCACTATCTGTTCCTCAACTGGTATTTTTAGTGTTTGGCTCAAGTTTCTCTAAAAAGAATGCTATAAAATGTTACAAAACATTTACAAAATCATCTAACAGACAAATCCAGCTGGAAATTTCTGAGAAATAATCAATTACAACAAAATTATCATTTGCTATTGTAAATAGATGCCCATTCATTATTCCTCAACAACATTGTTACTAATAGGAACTGAGACTCAAGTGCTTTTTGACTTTCTTACCTCTTCTGTAGAAATAGAATTTGTATTAAACTATTTCTAAGGTACTATGATGTCTCCTACCACCCATCTCTGTCCAAAGGGCAGGAGAAGAGTAGGAATATACTAACAGCACAAGTGAGAAAGAGCTAAGGAAACTTTTTCTGAGTCATTTCTCTACATAGAACTCTACTTCTGTGAGCTCAGGCTTCTCTCTGTGTTTGTGTTCTACACTCAGAACTCGCATAATCGCTCCCTTGCTGGCAGTTTTAGCTCTCTCTGGAATGAAGATAACGGAAGATACTTAGGGAAATGAGAGCTTCTAATAGTGGGAGGGAAAATTGAACTCAGAATATCCAGGACAACGCTTTCACTCCTGGACTTTTGTAGAAAAAAAAACTAAGTGAACTAGTTGCCAGGACAGTCTGCTGTTGTGGAGGGGGCTGGACGAAGGAAATGGACCACTGGTGGTTAATTCTTCTCCTGTCCTTGACAGCCGTTTATGGGGTCAAAGGCTGTTTGGAGTGTGACCCTAAATTCATAGAGGATATTAGGAACTTGCTGGCATATATTGTACCCCTGGATGTCCCTGGCCGAACTCAACTGCTTGAAAGGCACTTTAAACTGATGGTTCGTCTAAGCTTTAGTGTGTCTCACAGGGACAAGATGCTTCGGGCGTTAGGTGAGGGAAGCTCAAGTCCTTGAGTGTTTGCACGGTATTACTGGAGGGGAGGCAAGGAAGAGAACAACTGGTCCCACACAGTTTCCTCCATGAGCTTAATTATTTCCTCATGTGTATTTTTCTCCATACTCTCTAGCTGTTTCAAAAGTCGTCAAGTTGAGAGCATGGCTGAAAGATGAATTTTATAGACTGACCAATGAAACATGGAAAGGTGAGGTGCTGTTTCATGTACTAAAGTCTGTATTGACAAAGAAAATTTGAGAACTTGGGTGGAAAAAACAAGACAAAACAACTAGAATTAATTTCTGAAAGGAAGGACACCTTAATACCTGAATCTCATCCATTTTGTATTAGGTGTCTTTATCTTTCAAGGCAAGCTTCTCGATGTCCGCCAAAACCTGGAATCCAAAGTGAAAGAAACGCTTAAGGACTTCTCGGACATTGGTAAAAGGAAATTTTCTATCAACACTGAAACTTTCTGAAGAGAATAGAAACTGGGCGGGGGGGATGACGGTTCTGATAATAGATATTTAGAATGGGTGGAGGGATAGCTGGAACTTAATGGGTTAAAAAAAACGACTTTTCAAGAATAAATATGATAACCTCTAAGTTGCTTAAGCTCATTAGAACTTTCTGATTCTCTTCTAGCTTGTTCTGAAGATTGCAGTGAGTACAGTACATGTGATACCTTGAGGTTTCGAGCTGTTGTCCCATCTCCTTTGCTCTGTATGGTTCTGTCTCTCCCACCTGTCACACTGAAAACCAAATCCCAGAGCTATGGTTACACGGGGGAATGTTAATTATTATCTGACAACACAAATCTAGCTTATGAAACAATTTGGGTTACATTATTAAGAGCACAGATTTAGGATGTCCTTAGAGGTCTCCTATACAGGCTCCAAGCTATTGCCCCACTGTGAACTTAGGCATCATTTTTCCCAATTCTTCTTCAGAGATGCAACTTAATTTGTAGAAACTCAGTTAATAGGGGAAAAAGAAATCTAGAGAAGTTTAACACAAGAGTTTTGAAAATGTCTGGAATCTAATCTCCCCTGAGCATTAGATCCACACTTGATATCTAAACTAAGGAACTCCTTTGCTATAGCCCCTTTCTGATTATTTTTTTCCTTCCTATCCAGTTGTGACTGAAGGTCCCATCCTTGACTGTTGGACCTGTCTGCGTATCTCCAGTCAGTGCTTCAAAGGAGAATACTGTGGAGGTAACATAGATTGTGGTGAGGTGATTTGAGGGGCTAGAGATCAAAGACTTTCTGTTGTTGTTGTTGTTGTTTTGGCATTGATTTTTTCCACAAATTTTTGCTGGGTACTTTCTATGTAGATTATAATTATATATATAAAAATAAGAACTAAAATGTTGGGTGGAATATGTACCAGCATGGATAACTTGGGAGTGGACTGACTGAGGTTGTCGGAAATGAAGGAGAAATGGAACACTTGGATAGACATTCTTAGGACAAATGTTTTATAAGGTCTAGGAGTCTAACAATACAAGTCAAAAGAACACTGATGAAACAGTGAACAGCCATACTTTTTGAAATCTGTTCTGGATAAAGGTGCCTTGTTACGTTTTTCTCCAGCAGAACTCACTTTCTTTTCTGTTCTTTTTTCAACCAGAAGATGATCCGAAGAAGGCTGAGAATCGAGAGATTGTACTCTTTTTGACATTACTGACAGAATTTGTAGTATTGGCAAGTATTATACTACTGTAAGTGAATTCTCTCTCCAAATAAATACCGGGTCAATCATTCCTATGTCAAAGATATCACCTTAATTTCCTCTCCCCTGTTGGGAAAAAGACAAAGAAGTCATTTGAAAATCTGGGTTACAGTGCTGACAGGCAGGAAATGAATAGAAATGTGATGGGATAATAGTTGAAACAAGGAAAATGAGAAAAGGTACCTCCAAAAAACGAAAATATAATTCTTTAAAAGAGTGGGGCTATTAATACTACAGTTTGGGTTATCTACTTTCTCTACTCTAGCTTCCATATCTGTATATCTCATCGGAGGAAAATGAAGACAATACGAAGAACACTAAAGCAATATTTGGAGAAGAAACTTGAAGAATTAGTGAGGATGACAGATAAGGAGAAGGAGAGAAATATTTTGGATGTAGAAAATAAGTAGACAGAAATCTTTCATGATTCCCTTAAATATTTACTCAGTGTAGAAAACTGAGACTTGAGTTCTTTGTGATAATAAAGTCATATTTTAAGAACAGAAGTAGAATGTAGAGTTTTTCAAAGGAAAACACTTACTGATATCCTGAGGCAATGAATACAATGAGAAGTCAAGTGATTTACCCTGAGTTGTACAGAAAGTAATGCTGCCATGTTGCAGTGTACAAAATAGATAGTATGCTATGTGATAATGAGGAATGCATTATTAGTAACTCATTTACTGCTGTAAATAGGACATCTTTTATGTTTCTAAGCCTAGCTTTTACCTCTTTCTTTTGTTAATGTGTATACACATATATGTAGTTTTGTTACTAGTAATATATGTATTACTAGGTTTATTGTTAGATTTTATATATATATATAGTGTCTAGGTTTGATGTGAGCAACCTCCTTGATATACTAGGTATGATTCTAAAATATGGAGAATTTTAAATTTGAAAACTTATAGTAAAAACACATTTCCACTAATCCCCCTCAAAATATTCCCCTTTGCTTCAAATACACTTATCATTCTAACCACTAAAGAAATTCTAGAGGTCCTTTTCCACCAGTGTCTTTAATCCTGGCTGCCTCTATGTCCTAAATCTATTCAAAACTTTTATTATTTCTGATTATTTTGACTTTGACGAAGAACCAGAAGTCACATAGTACATATTTGATGAATAAATGGAAGAGGCCATTCCATAACTTTTTTTGGAGGGAAGGTGTACCGGGAATCAAACTCAGGATCTTAACCTGCCAGGCAGGCACTGCATCACTGAGCTATATCGTGAGTCCCTCCATAATATTTTTATGAGCCTGCTTTTTTGTTGAATGCATGCAGCAGCATCCGTCACCATATTTTGATCATACCTCATAAAGGTACCCATGAAAGAAAACTTCCAGAGCTGCATCAGAAGTGGCAAAAATGAAGGGATAAGTTTTTCAAAATGTGTGCGTGTGTGTGGGGGGGGGTATACTGAAAGATATTAATGGCAATGTGCCTTGTAATAATTTTTTAATTTAAACATTCATGATATATTTTTATTACACTTTGTGTATTTAGTCTTTGTTGTATGATAAATACATACATATACACAGAAAAAAGTTCTAAATATTAGTCCTAAGTAAATAAGATTTGTTCCAATCATTTTCTTCTAAATCTGTATACCAAGATGAAATTGAATATTAATTTTTCACCTTTAGTTTTTTTCATTGAGTATATTTTATATGTTTAACACCTTAATAAATGCTTTACATATGTTATATAATTGAATCCTCCCAACAATCTTGTAATAATGCTGTTGCCTTCATTTTAATGAAGAAAACAGAAAGGTCAGTTTGAAGATCACTGGTACTAGACTGTGACCTATTGCTCCAGTGTCTGACCTAGGCTCATCAAACCATCTGAATGACGCTGACATTTGTAGATATACTTTTATGATAGATTAATGAACAGATGATAAAAGCGGGTTTATTTTCTTTAACATACTCTTAATTACACAGCTAGTATATGGTAAAGCCTGGAATTACACAAATCTTAACTCTGAAATTCGTGAACTTTCCATTCCTTTTTTTTTTTTTTCTTCCTGGAAGTTTATTTCAGAAGAGAAGCACCACTGTTTACCAGCAGGAATTAGTTACAGTTGCTTTGACTCAGTGGTGGAGAGAAGTATTTACAACTCTTTTACACATTGTGATCCTCTGATTGCTTACCTACTGTTGCTACATTAACAAGATATTGAATAAATGAGAGTGTACTTGGGGTAAACCAGAGGACTGATCTCTCACAGGTAGTAAACATGAAATTCAGGATAAAAACTTCCCAGATGACAGTACTATAAGACAGCTACTATTTTGCAGTGATTTAAGGTTCATCTCAAATTTTATTCAGATATATTAATTTTGTTCATATTCAATTATCTTTACATTGTTTTATTTTTAATTAAAGATAATTATATAAATTAAAAAAATTTAGTAGGTTGGTTTCGAGGTTTCTGTTGTCAGTATTTTATTTCAAAATACATCATATTGTAATGGTGTAATCAAAAATCGCAGTGAGTTTTAATTTTTAAAAATTCATTATGGTCAGACTTATTTCCATTATCTCCCTCAGAATACTCCTCACTTCAAACTACTATGTCATCATCCTTCCAACTTTTTGTTTTTTTTTTTTTTTTTTTTTTTGGAGACAGAGTCTCAGTACATAGTTTAAGCTGGTCTTGAACTCACTATGTAACCCAGGTGAGCCTTAAACTCTGGTGATCCTCTTGCATCAGCCTCCCAAGTGCTGGGATTACCAGTGTACACCACAATGCCCAGTGCCTTCCCTCTTTTTGAGGCAGTTCTGAAAGTCTTTCTCAGTGAGTGTCTTTATGAAATGTGATTAAAACTGCAGTGAACAGTGCTCTGAGTGCCATTCAATGGAAAGGCAAGGTCATAAAATCATTACAGTGTGTCCTCATCCACCTTATTTACTAGATCTTGCACCATACAACTTTTGGCTCTTCTCTCAAATCAAAATGACCACAAAAGGTGAACATTTTTTAATCAGTTCAGGACATGGAGGCAGTTAGGATAGTGCAATTAAAAATACCAAAAAAAAAAAAAAGAGAGAGAGAGAAAGCAAGCTTCAAGAATGGTGGGATAAGTATGTTCAAAGCAAAAAGTATTTTCAGGTGGATTAGTGGAAATGTTTCTTTTTCTGTAATAATATTTTAAATGAAACATTCACCATATGACCATACCTCATATTTATTTAAGGTATACAGTATGACTTCATACTATACACATACATATTGAAATTATTTCTACAGTCAAGTCAACTGACATATTTCCTTGTCGTCTTCTGCAGATCTACTCAGTGAATCTAGGGAAACTCATTTACCAATTTATGCCATATCTTTTATTATTTTTATTCAAGTTTAAGCATTTATAAGTGAGTAAATCTATATATTTAGATGAGAGTTTTTTGGAATAAAACATTGCACACTTTAATACATACTGATTTTTATACTTACATACTTTGTATAGTTTAAATATCTAGTGCTTTCAGAAAATTCTGGTGTGCAAATGTTTTTAAGATAAGATGTCTGCCTTGAGCAAGTCAAATCACAAATTCTTTAATGAATTAATTACAATATCTCAAAATAAGTTAGATAAATTTTCATCATTATTATGACCTATTTGTCTCTTGGTCCCAGAAAATATAAAATATTGCCCATAGAGAAAAGGAAGCTTGGAAAATGAGGAAGAAATAACTAGAAAAATATCATAAGCAAAATAAGCTAGCCACCTCTCTCCACAAACTTTGCTGAACTCTAGTATTAATATTATCGTATCTCTTGCTGGAATGAAATTTTATGTAAGAAAGATAGAAATAGAAATTATACATAGAATTGCAGAATAGAAATAAACATATTGATAATGTAATTGAATATTGAACATGATAAAACAAGCTTGAGGTTAAAAAGAAAGGAGTACTCGTGTTAAAAAGAAGTGCGAGCTGAAAGTTAAAAAAATCCGTAAGGTGATTAAATAAAAATAATTGCCAATGTCTTTGTTACATACCTGTGCACAGACATATATGGCAACTTTAAACTTTCTTATGAGATATTGCAGTGCAGCTCTTAAGAGATAAAATCAATATGTAACATCTATATGTTCAAGTCAAGAAGCAGAATAGATGAAATTCCACTGATTCAACACAAACAACCTAGAAGAAAAAAGAAGCAAAATACAGGGCAGAACAACAACAGCAGTAGCAGCAACAAATGATAATGATTAATAATAAAAATAATAAAATAAGTCAAAGCAGAACCAATTATCAAATAATAATACTATGTTGAGTAGACTGAAATCTAATCTTATAAGCACTTCATAAGGAATTAACCTAAGACAATATGACAAGCTTATTGGAAAGTGAAAAAAAAATTAACAAGCATAAAGAATATGATGACAAAAGTAATAGACCAAGATATAAAAGAGCAATGAAATTGTGTGAGACTAATAGCCCTCAGATTTTAAAAAAGACAGAGAAACCATTGACATAATTTCCATAGTCATAAGAAAGTTTAATACGTTTCCCCTACAGTATGATAAATTTTTTTAAAAAGATGTTAAAAGATTACATATATGTAGACTATAATGAAGGACCTTAAGCATGTTAAAACCTATACAAAACAAATAAATTTTTCTTCTTTCTAATGGTTATGGAGCATTTAAAATGTTTGAGAAGGCTTGGCTTTTTCCTATGCAGATATCTGTCCTCCTGCAAAGTGGTTAGACTGCATCTCCAGTCTCCTCTACAATTAGTTGATTTACCAAACTGAATCTTGATCAATGAAATGTGAGAGCAAGTGATAAAAATGTTTCTTGGCACATACAAATTTAAGGTAAAATTCTCCAGACATTTTTCTATCTAGAAGTGGATTACCAACATACAGGGAAAACTTAAAATACTAAGATAATTCTTATTTAGAGCATTTGCTTTGGATTTCCTGTTATTAAAAAATAAACACATTTCATTAAGCTTCTGAGGTTTCAGAGCCATTATTAACTAACCTAATACATATGTCAAAGAGGAAATTTCAAATTCTGAAGAATTATTATATTAAGAACAGATATTAGACTATGGGAAATGAAATAAAAATTTAACAAGTAGAATAAAAATTTTTCTATATTGGGAAATTAAAAATATTATTTCTAAATAATCCATGAATAAAGATTAAAACTACAAAACCAATTATTAAATACCTAAAAACAAACAATGATAAAATTATTACCTATTAAATCTTGTGAAGTGTGGCTAAAATATGCATTTTGGAATATAATTTCTATTTGTCATATATCAAAAAGATAAAAAATATGAAGTATTAAACAAGGAATTCAAACCAAGTAGATAGGAAAAGAATAAAATACACCCAAACGTACAAAGAGAAATTAGACCATGTCATAAATAAAATATAAAGTAGAAAATGTAGATAACTAACACCAAATGTTATTTAGAATTTTTGTCCACTTTTAGTAAATTAAATAATTTGTATATTTTAAAAAGTAGATATAAAAGGAAAATACATGATTTTTTAAAAACATATTTTAGGAGACTTTTTACACACATGGTTATAATACTTAAAGAAGTTATTTCAATAATAATGTACATTATCAATATTGACATAGAAATAAAAAAGAAATAAAAAATGCCACTATTCTTCAGAGAATTTTTAAATAGTCTAAACATAACTATTGAAAACAAATTCATGTTTAAGGAAAATCTTAAACCACAATTCAATATGTTGATTTTGATTGTACTCAAAGTTTGAAATTGTGAGGTTTCCCCTCTCTCAGCTCCATTTCTTGGTTATACTTTTAAGTGGAAAATACAGGACAAGCAAGATTAATACAAAAGATCCAAATTTACTACAGATTCTTTCAGGATACAAAAAATATATGCCTTCAGTATTTATATTTACATACATAGCAAGAACATTAAACTTGTGAAATACATTCAAAGGCCCTAAAAGAAAATAAATACCAAAGCAGAAAATAAAATTCAGATTTTATTTTTATATTTACATTTATACCTGGGTAGAGACCTAAGAAAACGATTAAGAACAGAGATGAAACACTAAAGATCTCATAATGTGAACTATAACTCTAAATGGGCTAGAGAGGAGTGGCCTGAAATATAATATGTTATAAAATGTTTATAATAATAAGGTACATGGAAATACACCTGTTGTATATTAAATTATTCCTTTGAAAACTTTTGAGATGCAATGTTGGGTTAAATGCCCTTTGTGCAGTGTTTGTAAAATAGACTTTTCTTTTATTTACACAACTTACTACAATTCTGTTATACTACAAATCCAGAAGCTGATCTCTATAATTTCTAGAATCACAATTGGGAGAAAAGGCTTGCTATCTTTGTGTTCACATGTTTACAGTACAATAAAATGAAGATGATCTAACTAGAATATGTGTTCATCTACTATGAAAGGTCTTGCTGTACTTCTTCTCTTCAAATGTGAGCATAATGCAAATTGATGCTACAATTCCCATTTAAGCTTGAACTAGTGGTTAGCACAACAGAGATATGTAAAAATATCCTTCTGACAAGCAAACGCTCAACCAAAATCTCACTGATGCCAACAAAAAACAATACGAATCATTTCGTCTTTGGAGTAACTATATTTTAATAACTAATATATACTACAATGTCTCCATGTCAACCCTGCAGGAAACTTAGTTAAAACATTTCTCTAGAATATACAAATTATTAGAGAAAGAAATTTCTGTGATTTGGATATTAGCACTGATGGTACAATTTTGAGAATCCATATTCTTGTAAATACTTTATCTAAAATGAATATTCTTTTTACTTAATGAAAATTTAACAGTTAATTTTTTATAGAGATAATATTAAAAGGTGATAGCCAGGCTAATGAAGATACTCAAAACATAGTTATTATAATTTTAAAAATAAAAGTTAAATAACAAGATAAAACAACAGTTAGTTTGAGGCTGGATGCTTATTCACTTCTAAATATTAATATTCTTTGTAATTTTATTCCCTTACCTTCTTCAGTAGGGTAGTTGCGTCTTGCATCTCATATTCATGATCTCATTATTTGTATGATCTGACCTCTCTTCTAGAACACTGCCTCACCATTTGTCTTCCTCCTTTTCTTCAATATGAGTTCTTTGCTTTCATTGTTGTCTACTACCAACTGAAGTCTTTTTATTCTGAATTCACTTCTAACCACCCCCCTACCCTCTATGCTAGACTTCCTAGAGGAGCATTCTACTTCCCTTGACCATTTATTTATTTTGCTTTTCCTTTCACTCACCACATTCTGCATTCTTTTCTTCACTACTATATGGAAATTGTTCTAAAGTTGTCAGTGATTTCATACTTCAAAAAATTACCTTTATCCTATAAGCTACTTGTCAGTTCTAAAATTTGTCAGAGTGCCAATGGTTTCCTTCTTAAAGTACCCTTCTTGTGGTATAGGAGCCAGGTTTTGTTCTTATTTTTGAGATTTTTAAACTATGATGTAAGTGCTCTGAGGAACTATCCCTTTCCTCTGCTTACCTTTTAGATTCTGGTACGAGAGAATTATTCCAATCTTTCCTCACTTTACTCCTAAATGAATGTCGTCCACTAGTATATGTTCCACTACCATGTACTATTCATGTCTCCAAGTTCCTAACCTTAGATTTGCACCCCTCTTCCAAGTCTGCAGCATCTATGCCTGAATAGATGCTAAATGTAGCCAACTACATAGACAATAACACCTTCAAACTCCTTATGCTAAGATTAAAGTTATTTTAGTCCATCTCCTGTCCCATAAAATGCAGTTTCCAGAATGAAAAACATGTTGAATTTGGGTTAGGGACAAGATGCTCTGCTAAATGTTTTCACAATTATCTTCTCAAGAATCCCACAAAATTATTTAAGTTATTGTTTGCATAGATAAAAAATGATGAGTTTAAATAACTTCTTTAGGTTATTTAACTTCATTAAGTTACAAAAGAACCAGTATTCAAATCCTAAATCATAAGCCTTTCTGCTGACTGGGACTACCTTCATGGATACAATGAATCACCCAGAACATAGAAATCTTAAGAGAAATCTCAACATATTCTTAAGTCCTCTTTTCTTTATTCATCTTAGCCAGTCACTCTTCAATTAGCATTGATTTTCACTTCTAAATATCTCTCAAATCATCCCAGCTATTGCCACCATTGAGGTCTTTTCCTTCTCTCTCAGGGGCTATTATAGTGGCCTCTCATCAGTTTCTTTGTGTCCAACCTCTCCAACAGCAAAGTTCATCCTCTCTTTGACTTTCAGAATGATTAGTTTTAAAGCACAAATCCATATCAAATCCCTCATTGGAACACTCCATTACCTATTTTTCTTGGAGAAGTATGAACTCTTTCAGAGAACATTTCACATGCCTTAAATTTTTCAGCATGTTCTCTGTATAATCTCTCCTTAGGCCACGCACCTTCCTAGGCCTTTGCTCCTTCTACTTACAATTTGCTAAACATATTAGACTTTTTTTTACTCTGAGACATTGCTTTCTCTGTTCTTTTCTCAATTGCCTGGTAGTTCTCAGGCTTCAAAAGTAGTGTTTTTCAAACCTTACATCTGAACTTCTCTCTTCTCATAAATCCTTTCTTGCGATTTCAATATAGTATTAATTACTCTCAGTCTTTGGGATCTACTACAATTCACATGCCTCTAGAAAGTCCTCTTCAGATGACTGTAACTGATTTTCATGCCACTTTCCTAGACATGAACTCTTCATTAATAGGGGCCATACTCCTTTATCTTAACCTTCACAAGATATGGTGTGTACCATAGAACTTTGCATTCAATTAAATGTCAATTAAGGAAGATTTTTCTGAATTCTCATAACATTTTACAATTTCAAATAAAACCACTGCTTTGTTCATTCTTTGCTAGTTTTATGGGAAATAAGAGATATTATATAACTATGAAGTAATGCTAATCGTGTATATTGTTTGTTCATAATATTCCTATTCCAAGAACTCATAACAGTGTCTGGCATAGAAAAGATAAACAAAAGTTGAATGAAATTATGAATGTATCAATGAAAACATTGGTGAATGCTATCATATTTGATTGAGTATGCCCCAGATATTATTAATACTACCACTTGGTTTGCAGGATTGACCACTATAACCTATTCTGATCTTTAAAATGATGGACAGCTTGATGGGCATCATTCTGTGAAGTTAAAGGCCATCTTGACATTGCAGCTACCACACTCCATGGATTTTAAATTAAAATTAGTAGAAATACAGGAGGAATGAATACAGGAATTTTCAAAACATTACATTGATTCTGTATTTTTTCTAACTTCAACATTCATGTTTTTGTTTTTCAACTGACCAAAACTCAGTTGTAACATCAAGACTGAATGAAAGGACACTAGCCAGAGTGAAAGCCAAAAAGAATGGAAGCAAATACGTACGGAATAGATGACACTTTGCACTCTATTTCATCTCAAGTAGTCTACCTGTCTTCGGGACCTCAGGTTTGCATTTCCTCATCTAGTGCTGCTAAGTGCACACTTGGGTAATCATCTTCCACTGAAGATTAAATACAAACTCTTTCCAGACAAAGGGCAGCATTGCCAGGTAGGCATATTTGTCTAGCATTCGCTTTAGATGGTCGCAGGGCTTTCTTTGAAGGATTACTCTCAAAACACTTGAAGCTGTTACCTAATGAGGCTTCATCAGTCTCCTGAGGAGGTGACCCTTCCTCATTTCTGCTCAAAGTACTTATAAGCTCAGGCTCTTCATGATTTAGAATTCATGTTGCCTTTTTCAGCCTCAGTCTCTTCATCTTACTAATGGTGTCAGAAAATATTCAACAAGATTTTCTGGATAATAAAAACACTTCTAGTTTTATTTGGCACTTTCACAATTACATCCAAGAGAACAAGACGTCATGTATTAAATTATTGTTTCTGTAACTAATAACCTCAATCTGGGCTATAAAAGGAGTCCAAAAGGAGTTTTTAAAAAACAAGAGAGTGAAAAGTGTTAAATAGGGTTTTTGATGCAGTGCTTATTAAAGCATACCAAGTCCTGTCTAAAAGCCAAAGATATTTTCATGAAAGAAATGCAAGAAAAAGTTACAGTCATTATCTCTGAGTGGTGGAGGTTATGAGTGGTTATTATTTCTCTTTTTTACTTGTTGGTATTTCTTACTTTTATACAGTGAGCTTGCATTTTTTCCTAGGGTGACAAAAAGGCTATTTTAATTCAATTTGAAGACAAACACAATTTGTGCCAAAGTGTCTGGTGGATTTAGTTGAATATTTAGTTATGACGTAGATTTCACATACTGTAGTGCTCCCAAATTTCAAGAGGTTTCTACCCTGGGAAATGAAATTGTTCTTAACATTCTTTTTGGTGTCCTATAATTCTGGTGAATATCTTTTGATAAAATCCTTTGCATGCCTCCATATAATTCATTCAACTTCTGATGGAAGGCTAAAGGGAGATTAAAATGCAGCAGTGGTCTTCTAAAATAAAATTAATAATGATTAAAATAATAATTATTAAAGCAATAGCATGTTTGTCACTTCTCATAAAACACAAAAGAGTGAAAACTGAAAGATCTTTGATCCTGAGAACTTAAGTTAGTGTAGGTATCACAAGTAGCTGATCTGACAGCACAGCAGTGTGAGAACCTGCTTCTCTTCTAGTTGATTTGCTTCTCCACTCCTTTTGTTTCACCATATGCCATTTATGATTTTTGCATCTCAAATATCTTTCCAATAAATTTTTTCCTATAATTTAAACAATATTGTCCAATAGAAATATAATGCTACATATATATTTTTATATTTTCCAACAGTTACATTAAGAAAACTAAAAAGACCCAGGAGTAGTATCAGAAGTCTGCAGTCCCAGGTATTTGGGAGGCTGAAGCAGGAAGATTACTTGGGCCCACGAGTACTAACTAGGTCAGACTGGGAAACATTGGGAGACCCCATCTCAAAAGAAGGGAAAGAAAAAAAAAGAAAGGATAGAAAAGAAGACAGGTAAAATTGAATTAAGAAAAAAACAGGTAAAATTAAATTTAATTGCACATTTTAGCCCAACTATCTGAACTAATACTATTTCAATGTGCAATCTTTGTAAAGTTATTGAGTCCACTATATTTATTTTAGAAATAAGTCTTCAAGAATCTGCATTTTTCCACAATCCAGTGTATGTTTTTTTTAATTTTAGAGAGAATAAAACAAAACAAAACAATACAATACAAAACAGAACAAAGCAGATCAGAACAGAACAATTCAAGCAATACAGGACCTCAAAACAAGACAACAGGAAATCAGTCATGGCTACCATAGTGTCTCTTGTTTTCTTTGAAATAGTTGTTCATACCTTCACACCCAATAAATTCAAACAAAACAAAATAGTATAGAACCAATCAGAACAAATGAGTGAAAGCATTGCAGACCTTCAAAACCAGACAATAGGAAATCAACAATGGTGACCATATTTTCTCTTGTTTTCTTCAAAATAGTTGTCCATACCTTCTCACATGTTTGAATCAAATAATAGAAAACAGATTAAAACCAATCAATTCAAAGAATAAAAGCATTATTGGACTTCAAAACCTGATACTAAGAAGTCAAGAATCCAGTACATCTTAATTTGATGTTTGATTAGAAATATGTGATCTTTATGTATAACAAACTGTGCAGCTGAAAAAGTGAATCTGAAGTTGTTTGATACTTAAAGGTTTTGAGACCACTAAATCCAGCATGAATTTCAAATGCAAATTTACTTTTTAAAGAGTGTAGCTCAGTGCAGAGTGCTTGACTAACATGAGGCTCTGAATCTGATCCCTCGCACTTCAAAGCTATTTTTTATTGTATAAGTCAATCCTTTAATTTTAAAATTAAGTTCACTTTGAAATTATTGCAATCTTAACGTAAAATAAAAATTCTGTTCATCTGTTACATGAGCTGCATGACAAGTGCTGAATCACCGCATGTTTCTTGCATATCTCTGTGCTGACTGTCAGAAGTTTAAAACCCACAAGTTGTTTTTCCTTCACAGACAACATCTCAGGTCTGATCCACATACCTAAGCTTGATAGTGGCTCCAAAAGACTTAAAGCTTTCTGAAAAAGACATATCAGAGAATAGCCATCCCCAATACATACAAACATATGAAAACCACTTCCGAAGACATCCCTTTCAGATATGACTCCTAGTGTGTGACAACTTCATAGCTCAAGGAAAAACTACTGTGTCCTAAACTCATATGGAGATGATGACTGAAAGATGAGCATTATTTTAAAAATATAAATGAAAGCCTATTCTTAGAAATGCAAATGAAGTCATAAGTGGCTCAACATGTGTACTATTAGGTAATAAAGATTTATTTATTAATTTATCAACCCAAAGTCAGCCTGTTGAAGTAACCCAAAGCAATAAATTCTGAAAATCACTTATTGTGTTATTCATACTTATGACTACATTTAGGGCATTTTCTCTCCTTAACACCGCTTTTTTACACATGTATACCGTTATAAAGAAAAAAGTATATTTCATATGACCTTTCTGGCAGAAAGGAGGTCCTGTTTTGTTTTGTTTTGTTTTGTTTTTGTGACAATGGATGAAATGAGCATGGGGAAAGATTCCTATATATTGATTTCTGGGTTTAAAATTCTTCAGTAAGAAAATAAATTTTCAGTGAACTTTCAGACCATACGAAAGGCGAGATTTTCCTTTGTAATAGTATCTTTTTTAATATGATTATATTCATTTAGTTAATCCTTTCCACACATCCACACACGATGTTATATTATTTTTCTTGGGCCCATTTTTATACATAATGTATTTTAAATTGTTTGGATTATATACAACCATTTACCTGTAATCTAAAACAGATTAGTTTTATGATGAGAATATGAGTCATTTTCATGTGGATCTGAGGAAGTCAGGACTCTTGATTCACAATGCTATTTCCTTTACCAGTGGCTTACTTTACGAATCACATAAAAACAGCACTGTCATAGAAACATAATGCAAGATAATACAAATCACATATATAACTAAAATATTTCACCTCTTTTAGAAAAGAAATAGATTGATATATTTTATTAAATATAATAAAGTATTTTACTTTGTTCTAAATTAAAACCTGAAATCTAGTGTGTTTTGCACTTGTCTCCCATTTCAATCAAGATCAGACACATTTCAAATATTTAGTAGCTATACATGACTAGCAACAGTCATCTGGGACAATACAGGTGAAAGCAACAATCTGAGGGAAACTTTGGTGTAGTTCGTGGAATTCATATTACTTTGTTAAGGAAACTGGAACACAGGACAATATTAAAATTATTTTAACAGTCTTTTCATTTTAAGTTTTGCATATTTTCAGAAAATAATCTGTAAATCTGTAATTCTTTTCTGAAAATAGGATTTTCTTGTCTCGTAGCATTTTTATTCTATTCTATTTGTGCTAACAGCAAATTTTCAGGACAAACTCACTAAATCCATACTGCACAGACAGTTAAATATCTTTGCTCATAGTTTAAATGAGTTCTTGAAATTAGTTCACATAATTACCTGTCAGTGGAATGTGTCATTGGTTTCTCTCTTTCAAAATGAGAAAAAAATCATCAGCACTCCTTTAGAAAATGAAATGAAATATTAGAATGAGACTCTGAGTGAAACATGTTCATGTCTATCTCGCCCTTTCTGCTATTCAAATGTATTATTTTTGCCAGTGTTGAAAAATATGCACCATTAATCTGTGTGACTTAAATAATAACTTATTTTATAGCACAATTCAGTAAGACACTGGATATGCTACAGTTGTATTTATAAAAAGAATATATCCACGAGCTATTACATTGTCATTCAATGGTGCACTTGTCTGCCTATGTGATATTTTTCTCCATGTTCAATGGTGCACATCAAATTAACAACCACAGTTTATTATCTAATGTATTGTGTGATTAATGGGATAGCTCATATTTTAATCAGTCATAGATATTTTTCCTCAATGAGTCTTCTTGCCTTAAGCAAAATATAGTAAGTCTTAAATTTTTACGGTAGTTTTTGTCTATTTTCCTTCTCATTATTTTTAACAACAGAGATATCAAGTGAATATTGTTAATAGATTCAATAAATCATCCTGTAATACCTAAGTATTTTAAAAGATCTATTTGTTTAGTTCTGCAAAGATGCTTTGGATTGGGAATTAGCAATAGCAATTGTAAACATAATTACCTTATTGTGAACTCTCTAGATAGTCAAAAGATACCTCTTTCTCTTCTTTCCATCCGAGTATATTTTTCTACTTGATTTGCTTATCATAATTTTACCTTATATTAGAATCATTTGTGAACAGTCCTTGAATCTTCTGTTTTATTTTGTTATTTAATTAAAAAGGATGTTATATTCATTTTTCTCTTTTATCATAACTAGCAAAGTAACTTACAATATACGTTTTACAAAATATTTAAACCCTATACGTCAATCACAATAAGATCATGACCTCATTATTTGTAGAACCAATATGTAAAGCAGTGTGAACCAACACATAGTCATAGTAGCTATATTAACTCTTATATTACACCATTTTAAGAATATGTAATGGTCACTCTGTTCTAGATATTATGTACATTATCTGCAGTGTTTTAATCTTCCTTTAAAGAGATTTAATGATATGAGGAAGGTACTATGAAAAGATCCACCACATAAATGAGGAAACTGTGGTTTTAAAAAGAAAAGTACTTTTTCATGGCAATGAGTCAGAAGTCAGAGTTCAAATATACACGTGTCTGGTAACCTACTTGGCATTCTCCACTGCTGAACAGGGCTGGCCCAGATTCCCAAGGTTTGGGGAGTCTTAGATGAGAAGGCCTTTGTACAACAGGGCTCCTCTTTCTAGAGATGTTTCCATGAAATGATATGCATAAGACAATGAGGTAAATATTAAACAAAATACATTATTCATAAGTATAAGAATGTTGATATCGCTGGGGATTTAGCTCAGCGGTTCAAGCGCTTGCTTGGTAAGTGCAAGATTGTGAGTTTGATCCCTGGTACCAAAAAAACAAAAACAAAACAACAACAAAAAAACAAGAATGTTGATACCAAGTTACTCTTTTATTCAGTAATTTTACTACTGGTATCTGACAATGTTATTCTTCTTTTTTTCTGAGTAGGTTTTATATGCCTGTTGTCAAATACTCCATTCCTTTCATCATATATCTTTTTGCAGATTACAAGTCATTTGCTTTTGACTGAAAGAATTTCTGATATTTATCTTGGTTATCTGTAGTCAAATTTAGAAGGCCCACCGTTGATTTTAAAGTCTGCTAGACAATGGAACTTTCCCAGTAACCAGAGACTAATAAGAGTTTGAGTACAGTTACTTACAATCATTTTTTTGCTCTGAGTTGAAAGTTCATTTACTGTCAATCTGCCACAACATCAACTGAAACGTGTTCCTGATGAAAACAGCAAACCACCCAAATTAAAGCAGTAAAATATGTGCACAAACACCAAGTGACTCTCCCTTACTTTCCTTTTGAAGTCTATGTTGAAATTGTTTCTTTTATGAAATTGCACAATAGCCTCCTTGATCCACATTCTGTCTGTGCCTGTGTGGAAGTAAGTGTGTGTTGTGTGAAAAGTTTCATTGTCTAAACAATTCCACAAACACCAGGTTAGAGCATAGATTAAATGGCAAGAATCGCAGCAAAAACATTCACCGTATTTCACACAGTAATGTGTGGTCTTCATATTACAAGCTCCACTGGTTTATTCTAGGGATCCTAAAAGAATGATTCTTTTAAATGCCTCCATCTGGAGTAGAAGGGAAATTAGAACATCCATTTTCTGTTTTGTCCCTCTGCATCCCTTGCCAATTCCAAACTGAGCAATGCACTTGAATTTTGTATTCAAAGAGGTTTTTAGTTCCCAGGTACTTTGGTTTATTTTCCATAACACAGAGTAAGAATTCAATTTGGAAACACACTGGCAGCTCTCAAGCATAATCTGCTCCCACAAACAGCCTGGACAAGTGCTTGTGACTAAGTGTTCCAAGTGAGCACAAAGTGATTTGCTTGCCAAAGTTCAAATTTCTGTCAAATGGGGCTCTTATGACAATTATTACCTACAGCATTGATTTGGCCTCCAACAAAGAAAGAAATACATGAAATTTTAATTTCTGAGTAGAAAATCAGAGATTCCCCTTTAAGTAAGGATGTTTTCAGTATGCGAAAGGAATGAGGGAATAGAAGGTGGAAGGATCACGGGAATACCAGCACTTCCCAAGAACAATTATTTTACCAAAAAATGTCATCATCTCATTCTCAGAAGTCAGCCAGACCTGTGAATTAGTCCAGCTATACTATTCCCTTATTTTCCAGCTAATGCAAAGTATTTTCAGTCTGACTGCATTGCTCAGCCCTTGAGAAACCCTAATTATTTCCGGCACATATTCTTTTTCCTTTCCCCAATGCTCACTCTTTCATCAGACATCATCAGCAACTTCTCAGTGTGTTGAATTATAAAAAATTCTTTGCAGAAACATAATATGTTCCACTTGGAATAGTCATTTCTATTACTATACTGCTGGTGAAAGAACACTGATACCACACTCTCAGCTAGATATCTTAAATGCATTGCCTTAAATTTCAAAAATCTGTGCCATGCAATTTTTTGTGACCCCAGTTCTATAAAGCAGATCAAAGATTCATAAAATTTAACTAGTTAAATGTTATGATGCTCATAGCTGAATGAGCTACACTTGAATGAGATATACCACTAAATGTTAGTAGACGCACATATTCTAACCCTCTTTATAACCATGATGGAAAGGGAAATGAATGCTCTAGCCTCTAGATATGCTTCCTTGTTTGAGACTAAGTCCCTGCATCAGACTGTTGGAATGCTACATGGTATGAGGCATGTTCCAGGATTGCAATGCAACTGGTAACTTCAAAAGATATCTCAGAAACACAAAACCCATCCACATACACAGTTTATGCTACCAATTTCCTACACCACACAACATAATGAACCACAAATGTTCTGTCCCATTTCTTAAAGGTGAAGTTAATTTGAGTAGAGCAAAAAGTAATCCTAATGGGGGAAAAATAATACCCACAACAACAAACCAAACCACTTAGTCTAAATTCAAAGGTTCTGGTTAGTTCAAACAACTAATAAAGAAAATGGCAAGAATATAATTTGCAGCAATTTTGCAAAACAGGGGAAAAAAAATCTTACTTTACAAATAGCCCTCACTTCATATCTAGCCAAGCAAGCAGCAGGGCAGAGGCAGATAATAATGTGATTACTCTGGTAATGATATGCATTAGATACATTATGGGAAACAATAATGCTCCCTACTGAATGCAGTCAATCCAGTTATTGATTTTTCTTAATGTTAAAAGTGCTAGTCTAAAACTGAAAAGAGATATCCTTTATTTATTCTCTTTCCCTTTCAGTTTCCAAGTCCATAGATCCTTTGATGCAGAGTAGTATACAAGATAATGGAGTAATGTATATCTAATCTGACACCTACTGGGCCAGGCTAATGTTTCAGATAAAAACTCCTAGGATACTGCTGCTTGTGGAAAAAAAGCAATGTATGACATAAAAAAATAAATCTAAACTTTCCTTCCATTTTTGTTTGGTTTGTTTTTCTAAAGTATCATTTTAGGCCAAGCATACTTTCTTTTCAGTCAAAATGATAACATAATGATTAGTCCACAGACTAGACTCAGCAGATAGATGTGCTTTAAAATATTCTCTCCAGGGCTTTAAAATCTCCCAGGACGTAGGATTCTTCATTTTAGGCTTATAATACATTATTATTATAGGAGAAGCAGGTATGGAACATATGACTCTGTATACTGTGTTCTTCTAGATCTTACACGAATACACACATATGCTTACATACAAACACAAACACAGTTTTATCTACCCCTCGTGCTCTCTATACTTTATTTTTCTGGTAATAGTAGCACCTGGAGTTATATATTTCTAAAGAACATCAGAAAAAAATATTTCAATAAATGCCACACAAAATGCAAACCCTTATTTTATTTTACCATTTACCACTATAGAGGGTTTTAAATCTTTATAAAGTATGATTATATATTGTCTTCATCACATGAATAATTAAGTAAAATAATAGGCTGATGTCCAGAGTTCCCTATATGACTGATAAGTTTCATCAGAAAAAATTAAACAATATATTTGCACCCATAGTTGGCTGATATCTAAGGTTCATTTCCCTCATTCACTTCATGGCTCCACCACTCTAGAGGAGAATACAAAGCATTTCTTCTTGTCATTTTCACTTGGTCAATTTCATTTAAACTGCCCCCAGAGGATCTGAAACAGCATGTCCAGGTCTGACAGACCTATGATCAGTAACACAGAAAGTGAAAAGCATATCAATAGCTTTCTCTGCTTAATCAAAGGAAATCATGTGTCTATTTCCAATGAAGCTTTTGATAAGGGAGGACAATCAAAACTAAAAAGTCATTCTATTTTATCTATGGACCTAAAAGGAGTTCTTCTCTGGGTATTTTAAAATTACTAATAATGAGAAAATAACTTGATTTTTAAAGATCTTTTCACATGACAACTTTTTTATGTACATATTCCCTGTTTGGCCTAAAATCATTTAGGTAAATAAAGTAAAATATTTTGTTCTGGTATAGAAAACCAAACAGCAATAGAAATTAATTATTCAGTTTTTCTCAGTGGCTCTAGGCCCAGTTAAGATTATTTTTTCCGAATTTGAATAAAGAGATGTGACACATAAAGCACTTAGGATAATCAATAGTATTTTTTTCCTTGGTCCACTAAGGATATTTTTGCTTTTTTGCACGTAAACTTTTGTGAGTGACAGACATTTGGATATCTTGTCACTTAAATGACAATAAATAATATGAAATTC
>RJWT010006527.1:0-28986 GCA_004365215.1 Cuniculus paca | reverse complement strand
TGAACCTATGTACATGGTGGATAAAACGCTGTGCAGATGAGGACCCAGCACATTGGGTATTGGCTGCTGAAAATAAGCTAATTGGAGATGGAAGCAGGTTGTCAGCAAGGTGCCCATGGTTGGGGTGGGAGGAGGCTGTGCCCCAGTAAATGCCAGGTTGACTCTGCACCTCTCCACTCCTGCTCTGATTATTAGCTGTTGCTGAAACGCAGCCGAGGCTCCGCGCAGAGCTACCTACGATAGCACTGAGCAGGTTGTGCCCTGCATCTTAATCATCTGGTTAAGGCCCCACACAGCAGCCTCTGGAATGGGTCCACACTGAGCCCCCAGAGTGTGCATAAAGAAGTCTCTAACCGTAGTGGGTGACTGGAGGGGATCGGGGGGAGGCCTGTTGAGCGTGAGCGGGGTTTCGTGCGCACTTGGTTCAAAGCCAAGGGTTCCCAGCCCAGCCCTCCACACTTTGATTTGACTGGAAGCCGCGCTGCCTGGCAGGGCAGAAAAGAGGGAGACCCTCCTCTTTCTAAGTGGGGGCCGAGGAGCCTCCTAGAAATGCCCTCTGGCTGGCAGGGATGGGTCCGCTTGGAGTGAGGGGTGGCAGCCCTTGATTGCGTGGACCTTGCTGGCCACACAGTGTTTGAGCTCCTTCCAATGATGCCTAGCAAAAGGTGCTTTTTGTCTTCTAGTTACTTATACCTACACGTGCAGTGGGATTCTGCCTTGGTGGGCTCTTTGGGTCCTTTGAATTTGCACATTTGTCACCTCGAGGGTAATTAGTTGCCTGTTCAGCTCCTGCTACCTGCTACGACCACACATGTCTGCCTCCCACTTGTGTTCCTGCTAGCGTCTGCCACTGTCTAGCGCTCTCATCTCGTGATCAGGGAGGCCTGTCCCATGGTCCATCTCTGCTTCCTCTCCAGGCTTACTTGAATCTTGCCCCCACAGTCAAGAGTCTTGATGCCTTCCTAGCTTGTCCCCATGCAAAACCGCTCACCCATCTGTGTGTGGATCCTGGTTCTCGGGGCTTCCAGAATGATGTCCTTCTCTTTTGCCAATGATTTTTAAGAGATTGTCTTCCTGAAGCCTCACATTCTTCTTTACCTCCGAGCAGTGCCAGTTGTCTCCCCCGACCCTCAGCGGGATCTTCTAGGTCTGGTTGACATAACTGTTAGAGTATTCCAGCGCAATAGAGAAGCAGAAGGTACCAAAAGGAGAAATTTATTGGGGGCTGAGGACGCAGAGAGGAATGCCCAACTGGTGTGGTTGAGCGATTTCCTCTGCTGGGTATGGAGGAGGTGGGTGTTATATGACCCCTGACCGGAAGGAAACAGCACTTGGGGCGAGCATTGATGATGTGTAACAGACTGATGGAGATTTTGAGGCACATGGGAAGGGAAGGAGGAAGTTGTAATCAGGGCTGAAGGGGAGGGAGGGGGTAGTGGTCAGGCTAGACTGCTGCCATAATGTCCAGTAATTTATATTAGGACAGAAACCTGTCCCAGTCCTTCTTGTTCCTGTCCTGTGTGCCAGTCCCATGTTGAAGGCAAAGACTTCCATATCCAGTGGAACTTTTTTGTAGTGAAGGAAATTGTTGTTCTAATGCTTATGGCCATTGAGCATTAAAGATGTTGCTGCCAAGGCTGAGGAGTTGAATTGTTAATTGCACTTAATTTTAATTAATTTAAATTTGAATTTCAGTAGTCAGTGTGACTGGTGACTATTGGTCATTACAGATGTGTATTTTGCTTATTTTTTTACTTTTAAAAGCTCCGGCCCAGGGGTCTGGTCCACAGAAAAAACCTGATAAACACATTGTACTACAGAATGAAACAGAAAGCACTTAGATATATATAGTTGTGATGATGTTAGCTTGTGTGTTCTTTGTCTGTTTTCCATGCAATCTGATTTTTAAGTTAATAGAATATATCTATCTATCTATCTATATACTTGAGCACCACCCATGTTTAGGGGCATATAGAGATGAATAGGACACAGTCTCTGCCTTCAAGGCAGTTAACCCAGTGGGTAAATATCAAGTGATAATAGGAAGCAGAATGAGTTAAAATGCCACCGTTCAGAAATAGTTTACATCCCAGGTAGGCATAGAAAAAGGAGTTTGAGATGGTAGCTGAGAGGGGTGGGGTGTTGCTATAGTATGTTTATTCTTTAATTCAGGAAATATTGATTGCATATCACATATGATCCAGAAGGTCAGAGTACATCTGTGAACAAAACAGACAATATCGCTGGGCTCACTCACTATTTTCTGGTGAGAGGGAGACCAGCGCGATAAGTAAAATAAGTCCATCTTAGGTGAGCTGGAAGATGAAAAGACAGAGAGAGTGGCGGGAGTGCTGGGTGTGGGGTGGCACTGAGGTTTTAAGGAGGGTGGTCAAGGAAGGCCTAGAGGTGAAGGTGACATTTCAGGGACGACGTCAAACTGAAGCTTAAGGGCTTAGGGAGCTGCGGGGGGAGCAGAGCACTGCTGGGCATGGGACAGCCCAGGAAGCGGAGGTGTGTACCTGGGGCAGAGCTGATGGCCGGAGCCTGGGTGGTGGCGAGAAAAAAGCAGGAAGACGAGACTTCAAAGGAGGCTTGGAAGCTGGAGACCAGAAGGTCTGAGAACCGGGCTGATGACTGTCAGTGTCTCTGCAGTTGTTCTGTCTCCCTGATGGAGACGTCAGCCCCTTGAGGACAGCGTTTCGGTTAGGACTCCTGTTCCTTCCCCAGGGATTCACTCCAAGTAACTGCTCCTGGAGTAGAGTTAAAGAGACGGCTAAAATAAACGCAGGTTGCCTGCAATGAGATTTTTGAAAAAGAAAAAGTCTGATCAGGAGAGGTGCCACATCTGGGTGCCCCCTACTGCCGAGTGGCTCTTTTTTGTTTCTAGGTCTCTCTTGGTGCAGGTGGAGTCCTCTGCCCTGGGGCCTCAGTCACTGTGATTAGCACAGGCATGTGGGCAGCAAGCAGGAACAGGGCCTTTCTGGATGGGATTTATGGTCAGGGAGAGGAGTGCCTCACTTCCCAGTAAATGTGGAGACCCAGAGGCTCGATGGCTGGGCAGGAAATGCGTTGTCCTGAGCCGCAGATGTCACTTGGAGAACAACTGTGCGAGATGATCATACTTTCAGTTGGATCCTGAGTTGCAAGAATTCAGATTTTTCCTAGGACAAGAAAAAGGGCCTTTGTGAAGGGCAAGAAAGGACTCTTAAAATAGGCTGCTTATCAGCCTGGGTTAAGGCAGCTGCTCGGAACTTATTGACTGGTTACCCTTTGTCCGCGGGATGAAGTCCAATCTCCTCGGTCATGGTCTGCAGGACTTCTTATAATACAGCCCTTGCCCATGTCTCCACAGCAGACCCTCCTTTCTACTTGCTTTCCAGCATTGCTAGTGTCTGGAATAAGCTATGATATTTCATGCCACTGGGCCTCTGCCTGCCCTTCTCTCTTGTGTTCTTGAAAAACTCTTGCTGATCCTAAAAAACCCTAGTCAGGCCTCCCCTCTTTGATCCCTTTCCTGACTCATCATACTTCTCTGTGCCTCTTTTGCATACTTAAGCCATTACGAGAACTAAATGTTTTAGATTGGGACCCCAGGGCATAGTAGGAACTAGTTACTCATGAATGGTTGGTGTTAAATTAATCAGGGGAAACAGATGATGAAAATTGTCAGTAAATCTGAATGCCTGTGGTTTCAGGCTCCTCCCCTATTTAACTGTACCTTATAACTGATTTCTTATCAAGAGTCCCCAGTCCTTTTTATATGTAAAGGTGCCCCCATCAGACAGCCAGCTTCTGACTCAGCGTGGCAGGCCCCACTGATGGAGGTGCTTTCTGCCTGTGTCCTCAGGGGCTGTTGCACAGAGCTCTGACCAGGGGTTTGTCTTAGGAACAAAGCTTTTATCTCCTGAGAGCTTGTGCCATAAGGAGAGTGTGGATTTCCCAAGAGGAAAGAGAAGGGACAAGTGGGGTACCCAGGGACTTTGAATCATCCACAGAGTGAATCATTCAAACCACGCTTGCTGAGTGACTACTGTGTACCAGGTGTTTTTCAGGTGCTGGGAATCCAGGGGTGAACAAAACAGGCCAAAGCCCCTCACTCCGTTCTGGGGCTGATCTCAGCCCTCCCTTAGGAAGCTTCTGTTTTGAGGAGGCATCCTGACCATGTGAATTTGACTGTGAGCCCCTGTCCCAGCACCCCAGCCAGTGTTCGTGGAGGAAATGAATGAGCTTGTCGGCGGAGTAAGGTTTAGCCAAGCAGATATTTCTACCCTGAGGTAGGGGACTCATTTCATAAAGCATTTGCTAGGTGTAGGGTGATTTCCTGTTAGAAGACCCTGGTCTTTCTGGCAGAAGGGCCCCTCAGAGAGAGCCAAGCACTGATTGCTGGGCTGTGTGTCCAGCTTGACAGCCCTCCAGAGTGAACTGCGAAATGAGCCCTCCCTGCTTTGGCTGACAGCTATGACTCCCCTGTTGCCTCTTCACCTTAATAAACAGCCAGCCCAGACCAGTTAGCTGGGTTGGATGTGCTGGGGAACATATCTCTCCCTTGTCTCCTTTTCGCTGTCTGGCCTCATGCAAGCGTTTTCAATAGAACAGACATCGTGGCTATAAAACATCTGTAACTCTGCACATTTAGTAAAGTTCCTCGTGGACCCAGCTCTGTTTGATTGGTGATATTTTTGCTGTAACGGTTGTTTCCTTTTTTTCCCTCCTGTTTATCCCAGTGGAAAATAAAGTTTTCTTTTATGTGAGGATTTATAGAAATACGTTTCTGGCACGAGAAGAACATGGATGTATTAGGATATTGGTATAGCAGAGAAATATTACCTCTGAGGCACAGACAGCTTTATCTCTCATCTAGAATGATCTTCCTAATGGGGAACAGTCTGTTCCTCTCCAGAGGGAAAGCAGCTGCCTAGGTTAAGGCAGATAAAGATACTGCCATGCAGGGACCGTGGTGACATCCTTTTTGCTGGGACATCTTCAACCTTTGAAATACCTCAGTTGCCAGGCACCACTACAGAAAGTGAGCTGATCAGAGAGGATGTCCAGGAAACCCAAGAGAAGCAGTACTGATGCTAATTAGTTAATTGCATTTAGAATGTACTTCATGCCTCTCTCAAGTACTCAGCCCTCTGTTGTTTAGCTTGTGTAACAGGCAGGGAAGGTTTGATCCCCATTCACAGCCAGACAGGTCACTGGTGGTAGACAGAAAGGAGAGGAATTTATTGTGTACCTGGCATTCCAGCCCCATGTTAAGCAAGTCTCATCTGCTTGCCCTTTTAATTTCATTTGGTAGAACAAGCATCTGAAGTTGAGAAGTTTGATCACTTGCTGTCACCTAGTAAGAGCATGGCAAAAGTGGGCTTTCCCAGTTCCTTCTCCTCCCACTCTACCGCTTGGCCTGCCAGCTCCTACTCCTCCAAGTTAAGTGCTCTTTTGGCTCCATGGTTCTGTTGGCTGTAGAAAAATCATTGCCCATTGTTTGAGGGATGAGAAACGCAACAAAAGGTAGAGACTTGCTCATGTCTATTTTGACTTCTCTTTGGGTTCCCCTTTTCCCCCTTAAAGGAAGTTACTTGTGTAAAGCGGGGGGGGGGGGATAACATTAGCATATCCTGAGGGGAGGGGGAAGATTTGTTTGTTTGTTTGTTTGTTTTGACAAGTAAACTTATGACTTAACAGATGGCCAAGTGTTTCAAAGACCACGGTGCCGTGCTGGGGTGGCTGCAGTGCTCATCTCTCCTGATGTCTCCCTGCTGACCCACCTTTTCTCCTACCCTGGGATGTTTCTGGGAGAGCAGAGTAGCACAGCAGGAAGGACCTGCGTGCGGATGGGAAAGCTGACCTAGGACTGCTATCAAGGTCTCTTCCTCCTGGTTTATACCTTTCTTTGGCCTGAACCTTTTTGCTAGCATCTAAGCAAAGTGCCATCTAAATGACTCAAGGTCCACTCTTCCACCCCCAAGATCCCTCCTGTTCTCCGTAGCAACCAGATTGAAAAGTCAGTCCCTTGTTCAGACCCTGAGGTTGTTCTGCCTCCCTGGTATGGTCTACCCTCCTCTCCTCCTTGCATTCTACAGCACTAGCAGCCCTCTGCCAGATGTTGAAGATGTTTCATCCTCTGCTGGGAGGATTCCTTTCTCCTCCCTTCTCTGAGTATCCTCTGCTGACTTTCAAACCACTACTCATGCCCTGTGCCCCAAATCCAGCCTCTCACTTGACTGTAGTATCTTTGAAGCATTGATTTATGTCCATCAAGTATAGCACAGAAACTGGCACATACAAGGTCTGCAAAGCACTTTGGAGAGAACAAATGAATAAGCACAGCTTGCTACCAGTGGTCGTCTTCTGCCATTCTCAGTGTACATTCGCGCTCTTCTGGGATTCAGCACACGTTTTGGGAGCACCTGCCACAGACAGGTGCTTTAACGTGCTTATCCCTTGGGGTGCATAGAGCAGCTCCCCAGTGTGGAGGTACTACCCCCTCTGCATTGCACAGCTGGGGAAGTGGCCAAGTTGGGACTCTGGCTCAGTACTCCTTGGCTCACACCTCCAACTGTTTCTGCTTATCTATATCTTTTCTCGCTTTGTGCTTGGGGGTGGGTGGAAAAGAACCTTTGGTTTTGTTGGACTGTCCACTCCCACCTTTTGTCTCCAGCATGGCAGAAACAGCTTCTTGGAGGGCCCTGGCTGCATGTTAGAATCTTCTGGGGAGATCTTGAAAAATACTGATGTCGGATCCTCCCTGTGAACCCATGCGATCGGAGTCCCTGAGGGCGGGGCCCGGCATCAGTCTGTTTGGTGCTGAGGATTCCCAAGGCTATGCTAATGCGTGACCTGTGCTGAGCAGCCTGTTTCCGGAGTCTCACTGCTGAGCAGCCTGCACTGCACTGTGGATGAGGTGAAATCGGCTCATCAGGAACTGATTGCCATGTACATCTGAAATATGGTAATGACGGTAATCAAGGCTAAGGGTTAAGGCTGCCATTTGTTCTTTTCACAAAATCAACTGGAGGGCTTGGGGGATGGGATGCCTTGGCTTTAGAACCTGTCTTTCAGCAAAGTTTTTCTTCTCTTTCTCTGAAGAAGGGAAGGTCAGATCGTGGGTGAGGAGACAGGCGTTGTTTTTTGCAGGTGGCTTGTGGCTACTTGGAGAAATGGGTTCTAGAAGGCCCGGCTTGGGCAGTCTTCCGCAGAGTCCTGTGGTGTCTCCCTGCAGCTTGGTTTTCTTTAACCCATCCTGTACATGAGGGTCCATAGTAACATGTGACCAGTGTCACTTGGCTTGGCTGCTTTCTAACTGGGTTCCTGGATTGTCCCTTGGTGTTGCCTCAGTGTCATTGTGGAGGACAGAGGGCCTCCAAGATGGCAGGTGGAGGAATAGGTCTTTACTTCTGGTTCCAGGAAAGTTTGAAACTCTGCGCTTCTGTGTGGAAGCTGTCTTCCTGGTAGTGGCTACCCAGATAACTGGTGGTGTTTTAGGAACAGAGCTCTTTCGGACTTGGGAAAGGTTGGTCTGATTTTGTCACCCAGATTGCATGCTCACAAATCCTGCCATCTCTTCGTGGCCTGGCTTCCACCTACATGAGAAGAGAGGCATTTCTCAGCCTGGCAATAGACCATTGGGGTGCTGGAGCCTCCAGAAGCGGGGAGCCCCACACAAGGCCTGTGTTTGGAGAGACAGGCTTATTGCACTAGGTTTTCCTTAGTGCCTTTGGTGGAGGATGTGGGAAACTCCTGGGGCGGGGGTGTTCTCAGGTACCCTTCCCCTTTGCTCGTCTTTAGTCAGGGTCTTAGCGTCCATTTTCTAAAAAGGGAACAGTGAGGCTCAGAGCTGTTCAGGAACTTAGCCCAACCTCTGTGACAGGCCAGGGCCCATTATTTAGCATCTCTTCATACAGGCAGGTGTACTTGAAAGTGCAAGCCCCAGTAGGTTGATAGAAATCATTACTCTTGTTATTTTATTTAGATCCTTCCTGTAGGCAAAATCACCTTGGGCCCTGTTGTTACCAGTCTGTGGCACTATTTGTAGGGTCCTACCCTTCCCTGTGCATCGACAGAATTACACTGTGGGTGTTTGAAGACTGAATCCGTGCCAGCCCATCGTCCTGTTTGGCCTGCTCTTTCCCACCCCTTTCTGAGATTATGGAGAATCGGTTTTGGGTGCCTGTCCCTTGCTAGGGTTTGGAGGTGCCTCTGCCGTATGCACAAATGAACGGCCTCCTCGAAGGTTTATCAGTAGTAAAATAAAGGCTACTTACTTAATTTTACTTAATCCTGCTGCTGTAAAAGATGATGGGTGTTTGTTGTATCGAGGTCTTGGTGATTGTTGGGACTGGGGAAAGTCCTCAGAGTGAGCCTAGCTCATTGTTGGGTTGGGGCCCCCAACAGAACAGGGTCATGGGGGGTTGCATCTGTGGTGCAGAGCAGCTTGGGCGCCTGTGGTTAGGATGATGGCTAGCCAGCTACCTCATTCAGCCTCGGTTGACACGTGGATCTCACTCCTTAATTTCCTGTGCTTTCCAAAGCAGCTCTCATCTCTGCACCTTTCCCACTGCCTCCCCCGGTCCCCAGTATGATTCAGTGCGCCGGCTAGGATATTACTCTCAGATACAATCTGCGGACAGGTCACCCCTGCGGCTACAGCTTTTCCCCAAGGGTAAAGGGAAGTAGTATTTTTTAAATGAGTCTGGGAGGGAGCCAGGCTGAGGTAGGGATGTGGTAGGGGAAGCATCGTGATCATTTCATCACGAGCGCTTGTCGTCCTGTTGCTGAGTTACTGTTGTTTTAATCAGAGGTAATGTTGTAACCTAACTATGTCGTATAATTGTGTGTAAATTATGTTCCAGCCCTATATAGATGAAGGCTGTTTTTTTTTCTTTCCAATTTTAAAGCTATTTAGAGGGAATGCCAAATTGTAGTTTGAACCCTAGTGCTCTTTGGCTAATAGCTCTAGACAGGGAGGGAGAACTTGGAGAAACATTCGAGGTTATATTTGTAATTAGTTTTCTCTCAAGTTAA
The DNA here is from genome assembly GCA_004365215.1 of Cuniculus paca. Taxonomy (NCBI): domain Eukaryota; kingdom Metazoa; phylum Chordata; class Mammalia; order Rodentia; family Cuniculidae; genus Cuniculus; species Cuniculus paca. The sequence goes on along the minus strand of RJWT010006527.1, from coordinate 19,962 downwards.
ATTAATTTTTGCAATTGGCAACATAATATATTGTTACACCTTTTTCCCAGTGGTCAGCTGTGGGTGAATTGAGCACGTGGGATTAGATGAGGAGGAAACAGAGGGGAGCAGCAAATTGAGCACTTTCTTGGGCACTTGAGTTGACTTCAAGCCATTTTATTTTATTTATTTATTGGGAGGGTACCAGGGATCAAACTCACAACCTCACACTCACCAGGCAGGCGCTTACACCACTGAGCTACATCCCCAGCCCCTTCAAACCATTTTTACATTCAGATTCTTGGCTTACAGATCTCTCTGGCCTGTCCTTTTTTGGGAATAGCTTTATTGAGGTAAGGATTCAAATGCTGTACAATTGTACATTTAAATATACAACTCAGTAGTTTTCAGGCTATTCAGAAGTATGCATACCCATTCTCACAATTTTAGGACATTTTCACCACCTTAAAAAGAAACCAGTCACTCTGGGGAGCTGAGGCAGGAGGGTTGCACGTTCAAACCTAGCCTGGGCAACATAAATGACTTAGCAAGATACTGCCTAAAAATAAAGGGGATGGGGGAAAGGGCTGGGGACGTAGCTCAGTAGGAAGACCCAGTAGTGTTTAGTCGTCAGTACTGCCAGCAGAACAACAATAAACCGACAAACAAAAACCACCACACAACAGCAACAACAAAACACACACACAAGAAAAAGAAAGAAAAACCCTTTGTCCATCACCCCCCTCTGTCTCTCTCAGCCCTAGGTAACCACTCATCTATTCTCTGTCACTGTAGATTTCCCTATTAATGGACTTTCAGATAAATGGAGTCATATAATACGTGGTCTCTGATGACTGGCCTCTTCCATTTAGAGGAGGTTTTCAAGTTTCGTCCGTCAGCACTCTGTCCCTTTCTGTGGCTGAGTATTATTCTGTCGCAGGGATGTGCCACGTTTTGTTTATCCATTTATCCATGGAGGGCCGTGTGGGTCGTTCTGCTTTTCGGCTGTTATGAGCAGTGCTGCCTCGCACATTTGTGTAAGCGTTCTCGGGTGGAGGACTGTTTTCATTTCCCCACCCGGGAGTGGGGTGACTGGGTGAGATGATTGCTCTGTATTTGACCCTTCAAGGATCGGCCCGGACTGTTTTTGCAAAGAAGCTGAACCATTTTACATCCCTGCCAGTGAAACCTGGCCTTGCATTTTTGCATTTTTGGTTCAAATATGAAAAGCACAAGATGGCACTTGCTCCTTCTTGTGTCCTCAGTGCCCCCTCCCCCCATTCGTCTTCTGGTGGGCAGAAGGAAGTCAACACCATCGCAGTAAAAGGTGCAAAAGACGTCAGTGGACAGGAAATGGGGAGACACCTGCTGCATCTTACCACTCGCTAGTGCTATTGACTTTGAATGCTTGATGTCCCCAAGCCTCCCTACCCTTACGTGGGAAGACAGGCTGGGCCCATCGTGGGGTGCGAGGACAACAGAAGGTAACTTGTGGGAAGGCAGAGCCCAGCCTGGCCTACAGAAGGCGGCAGCCAGGGCAGAGCACTCCGAGCCTGGAAGGAGACACCAGGCAAAGGCTTTTCTTCAGGAGGAGGAGCTTTCTCCTCTCTGGTTTTGCTAGGCAGGAACTCCGCCCATGTGTAGACTCTGGCTCTTCTTTGATGACTTTGTCCGAGGACTGAACTCCTGGTGCAGCCCTGGAATTCTTTGTTGCCTCTTACAATAGAAACTTACTCCTTTGGCCCACTGCTCTTCCCTGAGAGCGCAGACTCAACTTGTCACACTTGTAGGGGGTAACAGCTTCCTCCTCTAGCCTTGGGGACTTCTATGTGAAATGTGGCTCATCAATAAAAGGTGAGGGGGAGACTGCGGGGCCTGTGCGGAGGAGTAGATCTTTGAATTCATTTCCTGGGGCTGCTGGAGCAGATGACCACACCATGCATGGGGTTGTGTAAACAACAGTTCAGGAGTCCAGAAGTCTGAAATCAAGGTGGTGGCAGGGCTGGTTCCTTCTGGAAGCCCTAGGGGAAAGTCTGTTCCATGCCTCTCTGCTAGTGTCCACTGTGGCCAGCTGCACTACTCTGATCTCTGTCTGTCTCTTTCTTCCTGTCCTCTTCCTCTCCCCCTCTCTTTCATTCCCTCTCTGCCTAATTTCTCTTTCCTTTCAGTACTAGGGATAGAACCCAGGGCCTTACCTATTGTTATTTCATTATTTTTTTCAGTCAAGGTCTAGCTAACTTCATCATAAAATTCTTAACTAATTACTTCTGAAATGATTCTCTATCCCTTAAATAAGTTCATATTCTGAGGTTCTGGGTGGACAAGAATTTGGGGGGAACCCCCTTTTGATCCACCATAGTCTCTTTTCTGCATTTGTCCCTGGAAACATTTGGAAAAGATCCTTAATACCTGACCTGTGTTCTAGTCTTATCCTGAGTGAGTTTGGCCACTGGATTCAGACGTGACGGTGGGAGTAATAATGGTGGCGGCAATGCCAGGGATGGTGGCAGTCAGGGTGATGGGGATGGCAAGGGCTGTAGTTCAGTAGGAAGGAGCAGGAGAGAAAGAGGGAAAGGTCTCACGGAAGAAATAGGAATTGTAGAGGGCAGGTCCCTTGGGGGAGGGGGTTTGGAGTTAGTGGTTCTGTGACCTCATTCGGCATTGTTGCCACACAAAGACTTAGATTAATTCTCAAACGCAGACCTTAGAACTGTCAGGTTGGTGGGTAGCATGCAGTTCCATCCCTCCTTCTGAATTGAGTGCCCCCTTGTGCTCTTCATTGTCACTTGACAGTATAGCGTGAAGGATAGAACCACTGCCTGGACTCCTTGGGAGTTGTCCTAACTGCCTTTAACTAGCACGTGCTGCTTCAAGTTGGGACTTGATTTTTCCAGTGGGGACGATGGGCTGGAAGGTTTGCAGGATCCCACCTGTGCTAGTGCCTCAACACCCTTCCTGGGTTTTCTCTGCCGTGGCCTCCGCAGGTGAAGAGCGTCTGGAGACCAGCTGGAGCTCACATTTCCCTCCAAGACGACTTTGAACTCTTTTCAGGGATGTGATAAAAACAAGAGCTGCTTTGATTTCTCTGGGCCTCTCCCATACGCATTGAAGACTCTCCAGAGTCATTTCCTGCCTTTCCATGCATTTGTCAAGATGAAGAAATATTTGGGGCTTTTTGTTGTTTCATTTTGCTTTTCCTTTTGTGATTAACCACTGAGTTTGAGCTGGTGGCATTGGGGCTAAGTTTCCCCTTCCCATCTATTCTTAAAAGTAATTTCTTTTTTCTAACTGCCTTTCACCCCATTCTGCTTTCATTGCACACACACACACACACACACACACACACACACAATACCCCGTTTGCTTTATCCTGTTCTATAAAAATACAAACAGTGGCCCCCTCTGAGTCATCATTTCAGATCGAAGCACATTTTTTAAAAGAGAATTTTTATACTTTAAAAAGAAAGGCCTGCTCCCTGGCTGGAGGCAGGAAGGTGGTGTCTTTGCAGCTGTAGTTAGCAGCTGGCTTCGGCCAGTTCTTATGTGTAAACAGCAATTTTCCGAACTGGCATGGGTGCTGGGGCTTTCTTTTTGGAGCCAAGGAGTGTGTGGAGAGCAGTGGTGTTTAGTTAAATTACCGGTCTAGATGCAAAACTCTGCAGCAGGGATTTGTGAGAGCTTGACCACTCCCTGCCTGCTTATGTGTGCACCCTGCTTCCTGGAGTGACACCCTTTAAAACCCTAGACTGTAAATCGGGGCATCTTAGGGGGGCAGTAGCCCCAAAGGATGCAGGCCTCTTAGGTAGGTATTGTGTCCCTACCAGTGGGAAGCACTCGCATTCCGAAGTGCTTCCTGCAGCCCCTACACTAGAAAGCCCTGGCAGAGGAAGTCTGAGATCAGCTTCCTAGTATATTTTTCACTGAATTCTCTCTAGAGCCCTTTCCATCCCAGTGTTCTGTGGGAGCCAGGCTGCATCGTGTGAACGTTTAGTCTTAGTGTTCTTGTACCCCATGGGGTCCAATACTGCAGTGTTGAGCTGTGGGCTAGGAAACTGTCACCCAGAGAGCCTAGCGCAGGAAGGAGACAGGCGGCTGTCCTCAGTGGGTGGGAGGGATTTTGTGTAAAGCAAAGGAATGGAACCAGGGGGTCAATGGATGCCTTGTTGTGCTCACAGTTTCTGAGGTCAGAAGAAGGTTAAAGTTTGGAAGGCTACTGCATGGTTCCTGGCAAATACGAGCCAGGAGTTGAGGGGTGTTGTGGAACTACAGTTGCCCTGAATATGCACGTGCATACCCACATGCATGTGCACACACACGCACACACTCTCATGAGTGCGTTTTCTGATATAGGAATTGGAAGACCTCTGTGTAGTTCCGCTGAGGGACTGAACAAGATATCCCATCCTCCTCCTCCTCAGTTTCCTGCCCTCCTCAGTAGCTATGGAGATGGAGGGGAAATGGAGAGAAGTGCTCTGCCTTCCACGTGCCTTGCCAGAATGCAAATCACCGAGCAGTCCGCAGTCCATTTGACAGTCATGGTGTTGGGATTTCCAGAGCCAGTCACCCCCCATTCCTTCCCGCATGGCCCCTTAGGAGAGAGGTCATCCCCCAGCTGTCCTCTCTTCTCCTGAAGCCAAGGCATCGGCGAGCAGCTAACCAAGTGTCGTACATCTTCTCACTGGCCTTTTGCATTTGGAAGGTTTTGATTAAACTTGTTTCCTTCTAGTGTTTGCTGAAGAGTGGGATTCATCACTGTATCTGAGCTGGTTCCCGGAGAGGATGTTTTACTCACTTGGACACTTGGTGCATTGACTGAGGCCTGGGATTTTTCATCCTTCAAAAAAACGTTTTAAAGGTTTTTTGGAACTGTGTAGATTTATTGCTGGGTGTCTGCCTCCGTGTGTAGGGCTCTGTCTTGGCATGTTTATGGCTGCGAGGTGACAGGAGAGGTTGTATGAAGAGATCTTTTCATTTAACCAGTTTGTTGCGGCTTGTGTCTGGATGTCCCCCCAAAGCCTCATGAGGTCATAGGTGGGGCTTTTTCAGAGGTGGCTGGATCTAGAGTGTATGATACTGGGATCGATTCATAGTGCAGTGCTAAGCTCAAGGGCACTAGGATTAAGGGTGTGAGTGCTACCCACCCTATGTAGCCTGGATAAGATATAAGGGACAGAAAGAGCTGTGGTCACCCCTTGTTGCTTTTGCTATCTTGTGTGCACCATGAACTGTTCTCCTCTGCAATGCCCCTTTGCCAAGCCTCCTGTCTTGAACAGACGCCGAGTATAAACTGAAACCTCTACAAACTGTGAGCTAAATAAACCTTTCCCCCTGTAACTGTGGGTGTCAGGTATTTTCTCTCAGCAACAAGAGAAAAATAACTAAGACAATTTACTGGGGAATGAAGATTCTGTAGACTTCTGCAATTTGGGGTGGAGCTGTGGTGGTTGTTTCATTCCATGTAGATGTTTGGAATATAGACAGGGCCTGCTCCATCCCCGCCTGCCTGACTGAACAGTGCAGACATGAGGCCACAGGGTTCCTGTAACAGAATGCCTCTCCCGAGTTTAAGTTGAGAGCTCCACTAGTGCCTGTTTGTAGATCACGTTAGAGTTTCTTTACAGATACTTAATTACTTGGCTGGGGTTTAAAAAAAGTAGAAATGAAAAATCTAAAATTAAACTACTGGGAGTCTTTGCACATCTGAAACCATCTAGAGATGCTGGAAAGTGTTTTTGAAATTGCAGTGGGAGTGAATAGGGCAATAGTTATTTCTCAGAGCCTTGTGCATAATTTGTCTTTCTGATGCACAAATATTCTGAGCTTAAAGGGCAAATTTGGTGATTGACTTTGGATTAAGTTGTAGTGACCATTTGTTTATCACCTATACTGTGTCCTGCTGGACTCTCTGGCACATCTTATTTAACTTAGCCCGATTGGGAACGTTGGGTGATATGCTAATTAGGATGTCTACATTTTATATTGGGTTGAATTCCATGTTTTCTTGGAGTATAAGCTTCAGCACCTAGCCTTACTGTGTCTGTTGAGTGAGCACATTAGCAAAGTTGGGTTCATACGATACAGAGTGGTGATTAGTGAGTGCAGGGAGAGACTTACAGCTGCACAGGGCCAGACAGAGTTGCACTGTTATGGTAACCCTGATCTATTGGAGAGACCAAGAGACAGATAAGAAGAGAGGTGGACAATAAAGAGCAAGAGTAGATGGCCACCAGTTAACGAGAGGCCTTGGAACTTTGGCAGTGTGGACATTCGTAGGGTCTTTATAGAGTTCTCTCACTGCATTATCTCATCGGATACTCCAGTCAGCTAAGAAGAGACCAAAATGGTCAATCACAGCTTAAAACACATGGGAAAGCCACTGCATGGCACTCACAGGAAACAGGAGGAAGGTGATAGGGAATCTGTGGTGGCCCAGGTTTCACTCAGGTGATCCGTGAGAGGTGGTTGGCTTATTCGTTCACTTGAACACAGTGATGACAGTGATCCCGGCGGTTGTGGCCCATGCACTGCGGCATCCTGCATCTATTTGTGATAGCTATAGTTAGCACTGTGCATGCAGCACCAAAACTGCTGAGACCCTGCACCCACGGAATTTCTTGATTTTTTTTTTTTGACATTAAAACAAAACCAACGAGTGTCCTGAACTCAAGTCTTCAAAATGAAACTTATTTCCTTAATTTTTGGAGCCTACACAAGACTTTTGGTCCCTGCACTGAGTGGTTTACATCATGGAGCTTCCTTTTCCCTTTGCCTTGGAACTGGTAGGGTCCCCAAATGTGGCCATTTTACTCCTTTTTGCATTCAGTAAGAGTTCATTGGGGGCTGATGTGTGGTGACCACGTGCTTGGCCTTGCGAATAATTCAGGGAGCAGCCAGGGGCTGTCTGTCTGGAGGAGGAAGGTGGCAAGTAGAGATCACCATGAGAAGGATGTGGAGCAGTGTTAGGGACTTTCAAGGAGGGAGGAATAGCTCCTGGCTGGGATGGCAAAGTAGGTATTTTGAGTTTTGGAGAAGGTCTTGGGACCTTGGAGAACGGCGACTTGCCACCGGGAGGAGGGGCTCAGGAGTAGAGGGGCATCCCAGGAGCAGGACCTGGGAGAATGAAGGTGTGGAGTCCTGGGGCTTAGTGAAGTTTGACTGAGGCCTAAGCTGAGTCACTGTGAATTACACAAAATCCAGAGGGGAAGGAGTGTGGGACACAGCTTGCAGGGTGACCTGTGGTTGCAGGTCAGCATCAGTGTCGCTTACACGCACACACTAGCACCACAACAGCTGAGCATAGACAAACCACACCTGGTTTTGAATTACGTGTGCAATTTTTATTCTTTGATGGCATTGGAAAGGGGAGCCTCAGGGTGCTGTAGCACTGAACTACATTCCCAGTCCTCTTTATCTTGAGAGAGAGGTGCTCGCTAAGTTGCAGAGGCTGGCCTTGAACTTGTGATCCTCCTTCCTTAGCTCACCAAGTTGCTGAGGTTACAGGCGTGCACCACTGTGCCTAGCTCTGTGTGTAATTCTTATTGATGAGGCTTTGTTGGTACTTTGTGGGCAGTAGTTTGAATGTATTTAGTTCCATTCTGTGTGCATCTGTTAGGATTAAAATAGCTCGACATGGAATTTTTCTCCGTAGGTTAGTACATCAGAATGTCTGTGGCTACCAAGGTCCCAAGTCACTGTACACCTAAAAATTCAAGCTTCTAGGAAGCAGGCTGAATGCCTGAGATATGCAGAGCAGGTGTCTGTAGCATCCTTAGACATCTAACATTCTGGTCCACACAAATTGCACAGATCTAAAGTTGTCTTCTTAGAGAAATGTGGAGTGCAGCTTGGTCCAGCATCTTGTGAAACCTGGTTAACCCGTTCCCTTCTCTCGTCATTTCTTGCAGATGGTCACAAGAACAAAGAAAATATTCGTAGGCGGATTATCTGCGAACACAGTAGTGGAAGATGTAAAGCAATATTTTGAGCAGTTTGGCAAGGTAAGCGCTGCGCAGGATTGGACAGCACACGCCGGAGGTAGCCTCACTGCTCCTAAGGACTGGTTTCAGTGGCCCCTGCCTCTGTCACAGCTGTGTCCTAAAGAACTGTACCCCTGAACACAGCCGTCATGACTTCAGTAAAATGCGGCAGGCGCTGTGATGGAAGAGGGCAGCTCCTAGGCAGCACAGTGCCCGTGTGCCTATAGGAGCCAACAGAGTGGCCTTTCAGTGTGGGTTTGCTGCTGTGGGGTCTGGGCTGGGAGTGGGGGGCCAGGACTCATAGGATGGGGCTCTCATGAAGCTGCTAGAGGCCTGTAAGCCAGGCTGGCCTTCCTCTTTCTGCATCTTTCTGTGAAATGCATTGAGAGACACAGTTCCCTGGGGCCTTTGGCAGCTCACCTGTCCCTTGCGCAGTGCCCGAGGAGATTGGGAAAATTCTGGCCAGTGCCTGCCAGTGCTTTGTGACTTGAGTGCCTGTGAGATAGCAGCAAGATGGTCCCCTGGCTCTTCTGCTGGAATAGGCCAGTGCCCACAGCCCCGTATCAGCAGGCAGCTGAGGGGACAAGGTCTATGCGTGACAGATGGAGGATCAGATGGATCGATGCAGTGAGCATCCACGGGTGATGTGCTCAAGTCGGCCTCTTTCCAGTTGGAGCTGGGGCATGGGCCTTTCCTGAGGGTGACAGTCCCTCAGATGGCTCTGTCACCCTGCGGGCTTGGCCCTTGTTGGCTTTGCGTGGCTTCTCCCCTCTGGCTGTCATGGAAATGGCAGATCCAGGGAAGTTGGAGAGGGAGGGCTTAGCTGGCTTTCTGTACCTTCGAGTAAGCGTGAGCGTTGTCCTGGGAGCCTGGGTGCAGGACAGTGTCCTTCCGCACTGGTCTGTGTCTTCTCTTCCGAAGGGCTGACGTGGCATCCAGAGACATGGTGCCAGTTCTTAGTTCTGTTGCTCACTTACTCCCACGATGGCTGTCGTGCCTGCCACAGGGAGAGCGAGGCACTGCCGCCCACCAGCCAGCCTGGAGGTTCTGTGCTTTTGATTTGTTAGCCCCAGGCGATGGAGGCAATGGGCGGCTATGACTCCATCCCCAGGTGAGAGCCATGACCTTCTCTAGCCTCCAGACGGGGACTTTCCTGTCTCGTTTTTATCAGAGTCCATGGCCCTTCTGCATGCTAGTTGGGAGCGGATTCCTTCAGGCTGGTTCTAAGGAATGGGCAAGTGTGCCAGTGACCACACACATCTAGAACCTCTCTCTCCCAGTGATTTAAAACACTAAAGGAGATTTGCCCATCACCCAGCTCCACCCTGCCAGGGAGAGCGAGTGGAAATAATGAAATGAGATAAGTCCGTCTTGCATAATGGGAAGCTGTGGAGGCTAGGCCCTTGTTACTGTCTTCCTGCCTTTAAAACAAGTCCAAGGGTAATGTTTGCAAACAGGAGGTGGGATTTCTTTTCGAGCCATAACCTGTTTTGGAATCTCATGGGCCTATTCGTAGGTGTCAGGGAGGTTGACGCTGCCTAGCCATCTGAGTATTCCAGGCAGGCACATACTTGCCGACGCACAGTGCATCTCTGCACACCCCCACTGCTCGGTTGCGCCCCTCTGTTTCCCTCTGCCCTCCCTCCCTCCTTTCTTCTTGCTTGTCTTCTGCTGTTTTTCATGAACGCTTACAATCACGATCCATACTCCAGCGGTGAGATGCTCCGTAAGCTTTGGCCATGCCCACAACAGCTCCCGTCCTTGCCGTGAGAACAGTTGTCCTTTTGTCTGGGAAGCAGTCACAGACCGCGCTCCCCGGCATGCCACTTGCCTGATGGAGCCCAGTTAGTTTTGCACTAATGCGTGTGGATTCCGGCAGGATGTGTAAACTTCCCAAGTGCTTCATTCAAGGACTAAGGAGGCTTTTGATTGTATCAAAACTGTAATGGTTTCTCTGCTCATGTGTTAGTAGCTTGTTTCATACATATGCTTTGCGTATTTCCTGGGTCTTAGAGGAGCTTGTTTCGAGTTTGCTGGTGGCTGGTTTGACATCTGTGGCCCCTTGGGCAGTGCTCACCACCTCTTGGGATTCTGGTGTCATTTATTTGAATGCAGAATGATCAAAGTAGGGAGAATCTGTTGCTAGGCCTTAGGGGCCATGAGAAAATCCGGCAGCTGAGAAAGGAGGTAACAGACAAATTGACGAGCTGACTCTGCCCCTCAGTAGTTTATGTTCTGGTTCGTATACACACACACACACACACACGTGTTTGCACATGCTTGAGATACACTCATGTGTAACATGTGCACTTGTGTTAGTTTGGAGCTGTCTTCCAGCCAGTCGCAGATTAGTGAGGTATAAATTCTGTTATTCATAATGAGTGCTTCCTTGGTGTCAGATTCTGGGCCAGGCCTTTAGCTTCCGTTATCTCACATCATTTTCCTGTAGGGGCACTGCTGGTGACATTCGCAAGTTGCGGATCATTACATCGGGTCTGGATAGGACTGCGTCCTGAGAAGTAGAGCGGAATACAGACTCGTCCTCCCCAGGGTTGTTTGATAAGAGGACTGACAAGGTTCTAGGCCCTGTTCCCATGTTGATCATTTCCAGGACGAGCTTAAGGTGAAGGAATTGGAAAGGGGTGGAAGGGCTGGTGTCCCTCAGTGTGCCTGGGGCAGCAATATAGAGGGCCTTGGACGTGTATCTCCTCCTTCTGCCTGCACAGTGGATGTTGGTAAAATCCAGCCCTTTTTAAGCAGAAGTGGACAGTAAGGGTCAGGGAGCAAAGCCAGTCGAGGTGACCGAGGTAAGACTGTAAGAGCTGGAACCCGCCACCTACTTCCTCTTCCTCTGCCTCTAGAACTCTGTACCTTCCTACAGCCTCCATGCAGGGTGTGCCACTTTTTGGGTTCCCCTCACTGTCCTTCCTCTCTTCTGCCTCTTCCCATCCTGCCTGTGTGGCAGCTGCTCCAACTGTTTATTTCAGGTGGCAATCAAGATGGTAAGACTGTTATCGAGGGGCTGGGTTAAAGGAGTTTAAATATGTCATTACTATAAGTGGAGTGGGCACAGAATGACACACCGAGAGCTTTAAATAACTCAAATTGGAGCCTTGTAAACCCTTTTGTGCTTCTGTCCCACCTTCCTCACAGAGGGCTTAGCCTTCAGGTTAGAGACCTCGCCACTTGTTTATGTCAAAATGAGATCACAGAGTATGGCTGTTGGTGCAAAGATGCAACTAACTTAGGTGACTCTCCTTCCTCCTGGGTATCTGTCCTGGTTCGTCTTTGGACAAAGGTCAGGTGGAAAGCTAGACCAACCCTTCCTGCTGAACCTGACAGTGGGGTGACTTTCCTGTGACAGTGCAATGGGTTATGTATTCATGGCCTCAGTTTCTTTTCTGAGGGAAGGAGTTGAAAAACTTCCAGGGTTGACAAATTTGTAAAGACAGTAAATCTTTTCAGCTATGCAAACCATGTGGTCTTTATTGCAGCTACTCACTTCTGCTATTGTAGGGTGAAAGCAGCCATCGCCAACATGTAAACAGGTGGGTGTGGTTACGTATGGTACAAAACTTGATTTATAAAAAGAGATGACAGCTTGGATTTGGTCTGTGGGCCATAGTTTGCTGACCCCTGGATAGAATTAGTTCAAAGGAGGTTTTATGCTTGGAAAATCAGTAATGTGAAAAAAAAAAAAGTTAAGATATAAGTAGATGATAATTCAGAGTGACTATATAGACTGTAACCCAAATAATACATTATCGGAGGTGGTGAGCATGGTATATAATAAGCAAAACTGTCTTAACCATGTTAGAGTTTATTTCTGGACTTCACGGTGCAGGAAAAGCGATGGGATTCTTTATTTGGAAGAAGGCACTATTTATAAACTGGAATCCTCACCCTATGAGAAAGACCCAGAAAAGCATGTGGTTACTTCCATCTTTCTGTTTCATGTGCTAGACAAAATCAGTGATACTTGGGACCATGAGGTTTAGATTTTAGCATGAAAATATTTTTGCTGTGTGTTAATATTTCGGAATTAGAGTTCTGTGTGCTTGGCACCAAGTCTGTAGTGCCTCTTAAAATGTGCCTCTCAGAGATGCTGAGAGATGGATGACATAGCTATTTATGTAGGTGCTGAGAAGGAAGAAGTTAAGATCATGCAGCCCAGGCTGGAGAGCGCCGCAGTGGTCACTCAGTTTTGCACAGCGTCTCCTCTCACCTCTTCTCCCTGTTTATAAAACACAGGCTACCACGTTGGCATGAAGTAGCATCTTCCTCCCAGGGAACAGATTTTGTTCATTTGTCAAAAACATTGATTATGAGTAATTTATTTAACTGCCTTGGCTTCTTAGTGGACGTTACCTGTGTTGATGATTTCATGTTCACAGGAGTGATCTATTTAGGCCATTTCAAAAAAATGGCAGGAAAGTGATGCTCTGACATGCCCGTGCCGCCCCAGACGATGAATTGGCCTGTTCTCCACATCCAGCCACCCCAAAGAGCCCAGCTTGGTAATTAAAATGCACTGGATCAAAGAAACTCCATGTACGCTGGTTTCCTCCTTCTCTCCTTTAGGCCCCTTCTTCAAGTACCAGTTTCTTACATTTTCACTTATAGGATTTCGGAGATCAAAAAGAGGCCTTTTAAAGTGAGTGAAGGCTCTGCTTTATCCAGAATGGAGCGGCTCCGCACCTTCCAGCTGCCGCCCACAAGGACAGGGCTGCTCGGGTGCCCAGCTCTCGAGGTGAGGGTGCTCTATAGGACTCCTGTGAAAGCCGGGCAGCCTGCGTGTGGAGGCTTCCAATTATACTTCACATGGTGAACTGTGTAATTAGTTTGGAAGACTTATGCTTAGTCATTGGTTTATCCTAATCGGCTTTGGCTTTCCCCAACAACAAAGTGAGCTTATTTTGCTAAGCTGAAACGACTCTGCACCCTTTGTCCTGCCTTTTATTGTCTCATTCCTTTCATTCTGTTTTACTGCCAAAGTTCTGTTTCATTAGGCCTACAAGTCATTTCCAATTCAGTGGGCTGCTACAATCCGGCCTTTATCACTAGGCTGTCCTGGTTCCCATGTCCCTTCTGGGCCAGTGCCCGAGTCTGTGGCTTGACGTGAGGACTTTAACCCCTTCTTGGGCTAGCCTGTGGTCATGATGATGGGAGAAAAAGCCCCCAGGAGAAGGTTTGGCAAGTCCCAGCTCTTCAGATTTCACGGAAGGACGGCTCTGGGCAAGGGGAGAATCTTTGGAGCCCTCGTTGCTGGCCTTCGGTGGTGTGTGGGCCTGTGAAAGTTTACTTGAGCTCTAGAGAGCAGCGTTTGAAAGCTTTTTTGAATGAAGAAAAGCTGAAAGCAAGAATGAATTGGCCTTTTAATATGATGAAGTCTTCTTATTTATTCTTCTAGAGGGGGAGTCGTTGAGGTGCTTTCTGAGGGTGTCTGTGCCTGTTACTTCCTAGCCCCAGGTTTCAGGGGCGGGTGTGACGGCAGCGTGTCCACAGCCGATGCTCAGACACTCCTTCGATACCTTCTGTGTGAGGAGAATAGTACCTCGAATGAAAATATTGTGAAGGCTCTGAAATTTGAAAGGCAAGAGAAATGTGAGAAAATACATAAGCGAGTCAGCAGATCCCCGAAAGTGAACTGTGATCTGGGGTACAGTGTCACCACTGGCAAATGTGTGTTGCAGATAAATAGTGTAAGGTTTTCTCAGAGGAGGCCTGGAGAACAAAAGTTGTATGTCATAATGAATTGACTGGAAAATGGTCTGTCAGCTTGCCTGGGCCTTGCCTGTCACCTGTTGACCTTTCATCCAAGAGTTGTTGCTCCTCAGACCTTCTTCAGCTCTAACTGTGGAGTGGATGGGAAGAATAGTTTCCCTCCTCCCAGGGAGCTATGCTGAAGGCTGCTTTTGGCTTTGAGTTTCCTTCCTGTGAGAGCCCAGAGCAAGGCCAGTCCTGTCCCCATGTGTGTTATTCATTCTCTGATCCGTGTCAGTTCCACCCTTCAGAAGTGCGTCCTATCAGGAGGGGACTTTATTTGCCCCGACATGTGACAAGTTCTCCTCAGCAGGTAGGAAAACGCTGACAGGTTGGGGACACAGTCAACCCACATCACCCCTGGGACCGTGCCACTCCTGCCAAACAGCTTTGCCTTTTGCTGGCCAGCGCCGCCACCCTAGACCAATTTCTGTGGCAGCCAGTGGAGGCTGTCCAGTTGGCTGCAGATTGAGCACCCTAACCTCACTTTTCCTAAATTTTCGTATTTTTGCTTCAGAAAGAGTTCCTGAAAAAAGATAGTGGGTTTCCAGGAAAACTTCCATTTTCTTTTCAGTGTATAAAATATAACCAACTGTTGTTAGGCACAGGCATCAGACATTATTATTGCTCTGTTAACAGTGTTTTAAAATATACAAATAGAAAAATAGAATGCCTTCTGGGTAGCAAGCTGGGAAAATTTTGAGATTATGCTAATCAAATGCCGTATTCATTTGCATAGTAGGTAAAGGAAGGAGGCCCGAACTTTCCTCCACTGCTGTTTAAATGCGTTTTCCAGTATGGTTTGGCTGTAGTTTTTCTGCCTCTGGGCCAAGAGGAAAGAGGCCAGGGGCAGAGCAGCCCTTGGACACCAAGGAGTTAATGAGGCCAGCGGTGGGGAGTGGAGGGGGGTGAAGTATTTCTACCAGCTCACCTTCCCAGAGTCCTCCTGGAGGCCTCCGAAGAGGTTACTTACAATGGAGTTGTTAGCATGAGAAAAGAAAGCTTTCTCTCCCTAGATGTAGTTCAGTGGGAACTGAAAGTGCACCAGGCTCGGGCTTGTGCCGGGGGTGCAAGGGGTGGCTCTTGCGGAAGAGAAAGCGCAGTTCATTTAGACTTGGCATAGAAATGGAACTCCATTGTTCAGTAGCATGAACATTGATGTGGAGATTCCCGCCCGCCTCCCACCCTGTCTGTCAGTAGGATACCCCATTACATGGGTCTATATGCTTTTCTTTTTTCTTCCTTTCTCTTTCCCTTTTTTCCTTCTTTTGTTCCCGTAGAAATAGTCTCTGTAGAATGGCCGGATTTGTCAAGTTACTGCCCTCTAAATTTTTACAGCGCTGTGTTTTCAGACTTGGTATTTGTGAATTAGCTCAAAGTGGGCTGCCAATCTGTGCTTTATTTACATTCGAAGCCATAATAGTGAGAGCCCCAGAAAAAAATGTTAATATGCAGGCAGAGGCAGAAGGAGGTGAATTTCTGACTGTTGCTAACCTCACCACTGCCTTTAAAACTAATCATGAGGCACATGGCTGATATTTAATAGCTTTTAGCTGATTATTTTTCTTCTCCTCCTCTTTCTTTTCTATCCAAGTTGACCTGGGTGTACTTGAGCGGAAATGAAGTCATCCAAATGCTGAATTAGAATAATCACAGGCCTCTAAGAATGAAATGGAAGCAGAGATTAAATGGTGGAGGGAAAGCTGGCATTAATAAGCACCAGGAAAACTTTGCATAAAATAAATAGATTGGATAGATTGGATTTGTATATGCTGCTTCCATTTTCCCTCCACTTCGTGTTGTCTTGGGAGAGTCAGTTACTGGCAAAGTGGGATTTGATTTGCCTTGAGGCCACGTACTTTCCGTAGCCTGGGTGATGACCCTTTCTTCTTTGTAGGACATTTGTGTGACCGTGATGTTTCCAGGATGGAAGAATCTGGTTGCAAGGTCTGTTGCTGTGAAAGGTTGATGATTTCTTGTTGCAGCTTGGGGGCTGGGGTGGCTATACACAGATGCAGGAAGAGAAGATGGGAGACAGTATTGTTATTGATGGATTCCTCATTGTAAGGCCTTCTCCCCACGACTTGGGCAGGATGAAGGTAGGGTGTCCAATTGTCCTGGCTTTCCTGGGATTTGAGGGGGTTTCCAGGAGAGTAGGAACTGCAGGCCAGATGAATGCCACCCTAAATAAAGGGGAGGTGGGAGGAATCAAGGCATGGGCTGACTCTAGGCATTTTAAAAGGTTCAGTAACTTCCATGACCACCTCCAGGCAGATTGAAAAACGCCCCTTCCTGCGTGTTGTAGCACACTGACTTCATACCCATTTGCATTTTTCCTGCCTGATTTAACCCAGCGGCCGGGATGGGAGCCAGCTCAGGACCTCTATGAGCATAGACTTCTAAGTGTTCAGGGAGCAATTGGCCTGGGAAGGGCAGGGAGTGCAGACCTGCAGTCCCTAGGCCAGAGGTGGCTTGTCACTCACTGGCTTGGAACACAGCACCCCTTTGAGCTCCTACTTGGTGATTATTTCTGTGACTCTTGAAAATAAAAAATTCTGCCCCAGTGTAATGAAAAGTGAGCTTCTTGTAGTTAAAGAGCAAAATAAGGATTTAATTAGATTAAAAAATCCAGCAGAGTGGTTTGTTTACAGGAAGTCGTTTTTTAGGTGGTCTGTTGTAGAAGATGTAATTTGTGCAAGTGGATTAGTTGCAAATTAGAGATTTTTTGGTGGTTGAGGTCGCTAACGGTCTTTTATAATTAGCGGCAGAAGTAAATATTTTCTGACTTGCTTATAGCATGTTAGTATTTAAAAAAACAATTTAAGGTGTTTTTCACTTAAGGGAAAAATAAATGAGAGTGTTGAATGATCAGAGACAGGCTTCCTGCCCTTACTCTCAGCTTTCTTCTAGAATGTCAGGAGGGCAAGCCGCAGACATGAAGTGCTGGGGTCTGTAAGGGACTTGCAGAATCTTCTGTGTGGGAACAAATATTTTTTATTTTTATCTTTTCAAAAGGCCACCTCATTTCTGTTATTCTTAGACCTGTTTTAGTAGCCAAAAAGGAGGATGGATTGGCATCTATGTTCAGATTCAGGAATTTCTGTTTGCCCTAATCTTTCGTGTGTCTTTTGTCTTAGAATTGTCCCAATTGCCTTATTCATAAGACCAGGTTAGGAGAGGAAGTCTAGGAAAGTATAGATGACTTCTGCCAAATCCCTCAGCCAGACAGAAGTGGGTCCCAAGTCCACAGCCAGTCCTTCTGCAAGAAGGCCTGTGTTTCTTACCCTACATGAGCTTCTCCAGCTGGGGCCCCTCCTGTGGGTATATGGTGCCCTCTGACCAACATTTTTTAGTGCCATAGACCTATTATAGCACATCATCCTGGGGGTGACTCTTCATGGTTGCTTGTTTAAAACACATTATGGAGAATACATTTTATTACACAGAATGCAAACTTTGCATAATTCTTTTTAAAAATCAGTGAGAATCTGGGACATTCCAGGGTAGCTACTGCCCACATCAGCCTCTATGCCTGCCACTAGGAGACCATCGGTAGAAAAGTCAAAAGACTCACGGCTGTCTCTTGCCTAGCATGGAGGCTGGCAAACTTTTTCTGTGAAGGGCCAGATAATAACTATTCTTAGTTTTGTGGCCCAGATGGTCTCTCACAAGCACTCAATTCTGACATTGCATCATAAGGCAAAGATAGTTTAAGAAAATGCATGGTTGTGTCTGTGTTCCAATAAAACTTTATTTACAGAAAACCTGGAGGTTTTCCACATTGACCCATAGGCAAATGCTTGCCAACCTCTTGACACAGAATATTGCCTAGTGATAAGGGAATGGGCAGGTTGAACTCACACTGATGTATCTCAACTGGATTAACTCTGAATGTCAGGCAGATTAACTTTGTCCCGCCTCAGCTTCTTTCTTTGGAAAATGAGGATGATGATGATACTTACTGGATAGCATTGTCATGAAGATTACATGAACCAGTGTGACCATAGTTTCCATCCTGCCAGACACAGGCTGTTGGGACATTAACTGCTGTTGTTATTTTCCACCTTTGAGACCAAGATCCTTTTGAGACGTTGTAGTTGCCCCTGCAGTCCTGGCCAGCAGTGGCCTGCTTGCCAGTGCACCTGTCTCTGTGCACACACCCATCCACACCTGCGTGCCTGGATATACACACCCATGCATAAGTACACACATTTTTGTCTTTTCCCTCTGTCCTCCATGAGTTTACCACTCAGTTCTTCCACCCACCCTGAAGATGACACAAATTGAAAAGTCCCTCCTGGATTTTTGTAGCATAAACGCGAAGGTTCTGTTTTGTGCAGTTTCTGATAGAATGTGTCTCAAGTTCAACCCAGCCACCTTGATGCTTCGAGTTTGTGGAACCAACTATCAGGTTGCTCTGGGTTTGATGGAAAATATTGAACCAATGTAGACCAGAGGAGAATTCTTCTGACTGGACTCTGTGGATAAACTGTCATAACTTTTTGAGTAAACAGTTTTTGGGGGAATAGAGAATACGATCTGGAAATTGTCCCAGTATCACTTAGCTGATGTTTATTAAAATACATTTAAGTATATTGATTCACTAATGTGTTTATTGCATTTATTTTGCCTCAAGGGAGCTTTTCATATCCTCATTTAAGTTTTCTTTCCTTTTCCTTTACATAAGATTCTCATAAGCTTGGTTTTCTGGCTTCTCGTGAATTTATAGCAAATATTAAGGGATGGGAGATGTTAATAAACTCAATATAAGGAAGGAGGGAGAAACCCAAGAGCCTTCACTCTTAAAAGGCTCCACACCGTGAGACTGTTCAGTGTAGGGGAACGGCTGCCCTGCCGTATTAGGCATCCACAGCCTCGTACATCATTCAGTCATTCTCCGATTCATTCAGCAGATCCTGGTTATCTTGTGACTGTCAGGCACTGAGCAAGACCCAGCAGTCCATCAGTAAATGGAACAGACTCTTACTAACTTGTAGTCATTTTTATTTTTTATTTTTTTGGTACTGAGAATTGAACTCAGGACCTTGTGCTTGTCAGGCAGGCACTTTGCCTCTGAGCTATATTCTTGGCCTGGTAGTCATTTTTAGTATGGGGTGGAGGAGGGGAAGGACCAGCCCCAAACCAGCAAGTGAATAATAAAAAAGTTACAAATTTTGCCATAAAATAAATCAGGAGCTGAGACAATCCATAATGGGGATCTAAAAGAGGGAAAGTTGGCTTATCAAAGAGAGTCAGAGGTATATAGCCCTTTTACCTCAACTAGACTGCAGACTCCACCAGGTGGGACTGGGTCTGTTTCCTGGCCGTGTAGCAACAGGACAGGCCTATTGCCTCGCGGTAGTTTAGTGCTCAGTGAATACTGGCAGAATGGATAGCCCCTCAGTAGCAGAGGGATAGCTGTGTAAGTCACTCGAGAAAGAGTTTCAAATGGTAAACTTACCAATTTTCTTTTTCTTTTCTTGTTTGGCACTGGGGATCGAACTCACAACCTCACGCTTGCCAGGCAGGTGCTTACACCACTGAGCTAAATCCCCAGCCCCCATTTTTATTTAAAGGGGGCTTTAAGAGAATATATATTCATTTATCTGGAGAACTTTAGCCGTTCCCTAGTAGCCAAGAATAAATCAGCTAGTTGTGCTCTACGGTCACAGCTTCATAGAACTAAAGCATGTTGAGCTGGTCCACAAGGCCCTTCCAAAGCAGGAGCTGGTGAGGATAGATACCGGCTGCTGCACAGGAGAGAAGGGTGGGAGGAAGAAGGTAAGCGTAGGATGTGTTTAATCTCCCTGCTCTTCTGTCTCACTTTGGTCTATAAGAAAAATAACAGGCTTCCTGAGTGTGTAGAGGGGTTTTAGGTGGAGCCAGGGATTTTCTGAAGCCACAGGGGGCCCCAACTCACCCACGCTCAAGGTGCATGCATCCTTAGAAATGGGTGGTCAGCCAGGCTGGGGAATGGAAATGGGTCCAGCAGCATTAAGCCAAAGCACAAACATCTCTGACCCTTGGATATCCGGCTGTGGATAGGGAGGGCACGTGAGTGGGAACATTTTCCTTTGCCGGAGCGACACCGTTGTCACTTACTGCCAGACTCCTGAGAATTGTCTGTGTGATGCGGGTTAATGTTGAATGGTTCTGGAGTTCCAAATCAGATAGACTGAGCTTGAATCCAGATGTCCGTGTTTGCCATTAACGTTGCGATGTTGGGCTTTTGATTTAACTGTCT